>FIZU01058391.1:0-26797 GCA_900064475.1 Pseudococcus longispinus
TTGCATTTTTGAAGGTCTTCCACCATATTAAAAAATTCTGAAAAAAATATATGTTATAAATATAAGTAAACTACATAATATATATCAAGATCTTTTTGGCAGGTCTGAAACAACGTGTAGATATTACATTGAGAAGTCTTAAAGCTCAAATTTCAGTACGAAAAAATATTTTAAAAAAATTGAAAAAATTTCAAAAATAACCCTTGGTGTGGTTCATTACCCCTGCGAGTTTGAAAAAATTCGGTTCGGAATTTCAGAATACAGAAATTTATAAGGGAAATCGTCATTTCGGGCGATATGAGGAGTGGGGGGTGAGATAGGGGGTCAAAATTTTTACCAGCGAGTTTTCAGACCATAAGGATCAACTTCCACTAGAAAATTCGAAAATCCCAGCCAAGGGCCGATTCACCATTTTTACCCGGCTATGCTCTTTTCATATCATGTTTTAGCTGATTTTCGATTATTTTTTTGCCTAAATCCAAAATTGAAGAGGACTATAAAAATATTTGAAATGAAAAAATCCAAAAAAGATTCAATCAGTGGAATGAGTGGTACTCTAAAAAATAAATAATTTTTGTTACGTTCATCTTTTGCCTAAAATAAAAATTGAAGGTGTCAAACAATCGAGTTGAGTGGGAAAATTCAAAAATTATTGCAAGTTTTTTTACTTTCAATGTTATTTAGCCCCTTCAGCTGTGATTTTAGGCAGACGTAACAAAAATTGTTCATTTTTCAAAGCACTATTAATTTCTCGGATTAAATTTTTTTCAATTTTTTCATTTCAAATAATTTTTATCGCCCACTAAGTTTTGAAATTTGACAAAAAATACAAGAAAATTTGCTCAATTTTTAAAAAACTTACTGTGCCATTCCTAAGATCAAAAATTGGTTTTGTACGATTTTTTCGAAAAAAATTTGCCCCTTGAATATTCGAGATAGGCAGCATATTCGACTGAAGTTTTTTTTAGTGGTATCTAGTTGTATTTGTATCCAAATCTCGCGTATGCCGGACGACTCCCGGAACACCCTGTAGATAAATCATCGATTCGACTTACATCTTTTTTATGCTTAATTTGTTTTTGATTTTTTTGAGTTTTCAAAACGGTATTTTCTTGCATCAAAGCAATAATATTCCCTTTCGCAATTTCGAGATCTTCCTTCATCAAAGCATTAGTAGTAGTTAAAGATTCAACCTGAGATTGTAGGTTGGCAACTGTAGCGCTGCAATCAGAAATAAAAAGATTAGAATTCAAATCGAAACGATATTCGTAACGTTATCACAAAACCAACTTCAAATGTCTGTTCAACTCCTCGATGTAATTTTTCTGATCCAATACAGCACTCATATTTTCATATTCCACATCGCTATCTGGTGTATCTGAGACGTTATTATTCTGGTGATTCGATCTCAAATACAAGGAGAAATCAATAACTCCTTGCTCACTATCGAGATCCTCTTCCTAAAAGACAAAATAAAAATGAATAAAATCTTACATTAAATAATTCAAATTGATTTTTACGCGAGGATATAAAATTTAAACCACCTTAATGCATAAATTACAATCAATGACGTTTAATCCGACCAAAAGACCAATAATAACAATTGCTTCTTCGCTCATCATCAAAGCATCCGGTTCAAAATACTCGGATAAAACATCATCTCGATGATCGATTAGAGCTTTCAAATAATCGGCCAATTTCTTTTGCATTAAAGCAACTCGAAGCCAAGCTCTGGCTCGACCCATATGAGTCCTGAAAAAAAGTACAACGTAAGATAACACATTCACGATCTACGAATGCAATAAAATAAAAACAGAGTACCTGACAGTTGGTAAATCTCGTACACTGGTAGTAATATCCTGAGCTTCGGGATCTAGCTTTTCGACTATTTGTAAAATATCCCACAATTCTTTTTTCGGACCAAGTAATCCCTATAAAAATTCAAATATTGGAGAATTTTCACCATCAACAGGTCAACTTGATCTATACAATTTACCTTTTTAGGACGTAGGCCATGTCTTAGAACGTGTTCCAAAACGATGAAGAAATGCTGCAGCGTCATATGATCTGAATCCAACATACGCCCAAATTTCATCGACGTATCGATCAATTCTTTCACTATCAGTTTGGAAATATTGACCAAGTTTCGCCTCTCAATGATGACCGGATCTCGAGCTAAAATTACAAATCACTAATTAGTATTTTACAGATACCTACATCATTATTCGATTTTATACTGCGAACATACGCATTAGAAAATGAGTATCGATAGGGGATGGTGTTTTTAATTCGGGATACGAGTCGATATTTTTATCCGGAATATCATCAACTTCGCGTAAACATAGCCACTCTCCGTCAACGGATACTTTAAAATTACATAAGTAAATGGTATCTTGAGCGCTGCAGCCGTCCATTGCGATGATTAAAATGTAAATTTATCAAATTAAATGAGAAAAAAATTTAAGGAATTATTGCCGAACGATAATTGTATAATTCAACATGGTAAATACGCGCATTTAATTCAACCATCGAATAAGCACCGAAATAAGGGTAAACGAAAACTATTTTCTCGTTATTTCATTACGTGGAAAGGCAACGCAAATGATTTCAAATTTATCACAAACGTTAAGTAAATAAAATAAACGTTAAAGTCACCAAGAACGATATCGGCGTAATATGTTTTCATAATGTACCATCCATTGGCGCCACCCAGAAGGGCAAATTTGTTACAGTGGAGAGTGTTCAACACTTTCCAAAGAGGGTAAAAAAAATCGATACGTAAGCGCAGCGTAGTAAACAGTACTGAGACTGACAATACACAATTACACATTCAAACCATCGTACGAAATATAATTGCTTACGAGATGGAATTTTTGAGATTTTTCAATTGTGCTTCCTTTATAATGAATTAAAATTTTACAAACGGTTGTAAAAAACAAACCATTGTAAGATTATTACGACGTATAATACAAATACTCGTAAAAAAGTAATACTCTCACTGTTACAATAAGAGTGAATAGGTCATTACATAAGCGGTATATTAAAAATTCAATACACCACGTATGGTTGAATTGTTTACTGTGTAGAGGGCAAAAAATCTTTAATTTTGAAACGATCGTTTGCAAATTTTCTGAATAAGGAAAAATTAACTGAGTGAAGACTGATTTTCTTGAATAAATTACTTCTTCGAGTAAAGAAGGATTTGTAATTATAACATGATGAATTGATGATAGGAAATTAATCGAATCTAGTATCGTAAGTTCGATATCTACGTACAAATAATTACTTACATTTCAATATGGAAAAATTATCTTTCCTCGATACTCTGGATACGAAAAACTGAGGCCAATGATCAATTGACGATATAGACGGAGATCTTGAAGTGAACTTTAATCCATGTTCATACGATGGTGAGCTATTAATAAGTAAATTTGGTGTTTCGGAAACCTCCATAATTGAATTAACCAATTTGTAACGACTGATTCGAAAAAAACACTATTTTCATGATAACATAGCAGTATCTATTGAACACTTCATCGTGGAAATTCACATTAAATTCGCTGATGTGCGAGGATTAAAAATTTAAAAATTTGCATGTTTATAAAGCCAACTTTCACGTAATCACGGACTAATGCGTTTATCATGTAAAATTTAATATAATTATCGAGAAACTTGAAACAATTAGGAGGAAAAAATTGGTTTTGATATTTTTTTCATAACAAAAATTTGATATTGCGACCTCCTTGATGAATATACAACTTTTTGACCAAGTTTCGACCTGTTTTTTTTCAAAAATGCTTAAATTTTACTGCTGCACTCTACAGAGCAATTAAAGAACTAATAACGATAAGTGTTGTTATTTTATTTGCTCAATTTTGTTGTACTTTTTTCTTGATGTGGTGGTAAAACTGATTCAAAATCTACACTATCAGTAATCGTATGAAAATCTTGAAAATTTTTTCATTTCAGTTGTAATTTTTATAAGAAAAGAAACAAAATTTTGTACAGTTAGTGGCATAAATTTCAACATAAGTAGTTTTTCGGTATCGTAATTCAATAGTCAATAGTTCAACGCATAAAATGCCACCAAATCACACAGATCCACGCAGAGCTGATAAGATCCATCGGTAAGTGTTTTGAAACACATCACCAGCGGAAAATTGGGCGAAAATTCATACTTTCATTTTTTATAGATATAAACCTTTCCTGAATGGAAGAATTGCTCCAGGAATTGACGATTACAGTGCAGATTACGCAAATATTTTAGCTATGTTGTTCAGTATGCTGGGATTAATGATGAAGGTATGGCATATTTTTTTCAAGGTAATGTCACTCAAAAAACTCAACTAACACTATGAATATTTTTTCATTTTCAGTTGAAATGGTGTGCTTGGGTAGCATTATATTGCTCCGGTGTTAGTTTTGCCAATTATAAAATAAATGATGATAAAAAGCAAATATTCAGTAGTTTCATGTACGTATAAATACACTTAATTGACCTCAAAGTATCTTACTGGTAATTGTCGAAGGTAACGAATTTCTGAATTTCAGGTTATCGTTTTCTGCATTAGCTATGTGTTACATTCAAGATCCAAGGCCAATGAATATACCGTGGATTTCTCATTAATATGTTTGCCATGGCTGAATTTACTACCTTAAGATATTTCAGGTTATTGGTGATCAAAACTATTATTTTCTATATTCAATTTTTTACAGTTCATTGTTATTCAATTATTTATAATTTTGTGTTCAGTTGTAAGTAAAAATAAATAATGAAAATCGCGGTTTTATCAATTTAATATCAAAACTAGAATTGTATAATTCATTTATAGCAGTTTCTGTTGGTTAATAATTGGTATCTGGGGCCATAAAAATGACCAATTTCGGGTGAACATAGAGTACTTGGTAATTAAATGAATCAGATTCCTAACTGAGTGGGAGTAGACACATCAGTAGTTTTTCTTTCGATGTAACCTTTAGAAATTTATGATGAAAGTCGTCATCATTAAATATTTCATCGATCATGATCTGTACTGAAAGATTCCATTAAAAAAAAAAAAAACTAAATTGCCATTGTTGTTGAAGTGAAGCGCCATTTTTAATGTCATTGGGTGAATAAAGTTCTGCTTTCTATGCGGTAAAAACTATCATTTGACATGGTATCTGATAGGACATTTTTTTCTTTATTTAAGTGTCTGATACTTCTGCTGGCTTGGTCCCACAATGCTTTCATACCTTCTTTTTTCAATATCAACTCTATAAGCATAATTGTGTACTTTGTTTCGGCAATTAGATCAATTACTGCACCTTTCATTTGAAGTCAGGTTCTGGCGCCTCGATAGCTGCTTTCATGATCATAATTTCAGGTTCAATAGTATTTTTGAAGGACTTCGCTTTTGCTGCACGAACTAAATCTTTGTGAAAAGCTTGTTTTACTTCCTTATTTGGAAAGCTGAGATGTGAATATGACGATATTTACAAATGAAAATTTCAACCGCTATTGCATAGATCGAGGCATTCATCAAACATTCACAGCACCAGGTCACCCACCGAAACATAGACTTGCTGAACGCTACGTGCAAATTATCAAAGGGAAGTTGAGAAAAATGCAAACGACGAATTCTTCAGTTCCTGCCATTATTCAACAAATGTTATTGCAATTCAGAGCAACGCCCCTTCAAAATGGTTTGAGTCCAGCTAAAATGTATTTAAGGCGAAGAGTTGGAATCCGTCTAGATGCAATAAAGCCATACGTTCACGTCCCTCGGAAACCAGTCGAAACACCTATTCGAAATTACACCGTTGGTGATCGAGTAATTTCCAGATATTACAAAGGAGTAAAATCAACATGGAGATTTGGAACTATTATTGAAAAATATGGTCGTCTCCATTACCAAATTGCGTTAGACATTGGTGATTGCATTAAACGGCATATCGACCAAATAAGAAAAACCAAAGGTTGAAAAAACCGAAGTTACTCCGCAGAAATCTGTAACATTTGCACCTGCAAAAATTGACTTCATTCCAGCTGCAGTTGTTGCGCAAACTCAACTAGCTGAACTTCCAGTGAGAGCATCAGCAAGGAAAGCCCCAAGATGGTTTTGCGACGAATACAACTACTAATTAATCTATTTTAATCAGATTTTTATTAGGTATTTACAGAGTAATGATTGTTCAAATTTTTGAATAATTATAGCGAGGGAGAATTGTAGTATCTAGCGTATTGTAGTGTAGATCGAGGTGGAACACTGATTCTAGCCGCCTCCGCCCTCGCGATACCTTCTCATAAGTTCTTCATAATACTCATATTGTTCTATATAGCGACCATAATATATAGGATCAACGTGAGTGAATTTATGGTTAATCATAAGTGGCTCGGTTGCCTGTTTTATATCCCATGGCTTAATTGCTGGCATAATGGGCTTACAATTCTTTGGGATGATACACATTGAAAAGTGAAGAACGAATAAAATGATATTAATCGAATTACAATAGCCTATCACGAACATTTCAGCATTTACTATTATGATAAACACAATGAATTTCGATAGTAACTTTCGACGTAGTATTCAAAAGAATTCGAGGATGAAACAAGTCTATGTAAATATGTAATCGTAAATTTATCTTTCGATCAATAAGATTTTCAAATATATCGATGGGTATGTTTCGTTGGTACTCAATTATAAGTAATTTTTTTTTTTTAAGGTATCTGTTTGTTGATGAATGAATATATTAAATAGATGAACTGAGGATGGGGATGAATTTTAAAGATTTTGAAAGATGTCTCTTGAAAATGTGATTTTGTGTTCAGTGGTACATAAAAATAAATATCTACATAATAAAAATCACGATTTTACCAATTTAATACCAAAAATAGAATTGTATAATTCATTTATAGCAGTATCCGTTAGTTGATAATTGGTAACTGGGGCCATAAAATTGACCAATTTCGGATGAACGTCGAATTTTATTTTACGACCTTTGGTACACCTTGTATCAATTTTCCGCTTCATTTTACTTCTTAGACTTTGAAGCTTAATCCATTTCCTAGAAATTAATTAGTTTTTATGAAAATGAAAATAAGCAAAATACTATAAATCGACTACATGGTAATTTAATGAATCACCTTCCTAACTGAGTGGGATCCGATACATCAGCAGTTTTTCTTTCGATGTAATCTCTTAATAATTTATGATAGAAGTCGTCATCGTCAAATATTTCGTCATCGTGATCTGTACTGGAAGATTTTATTTTCTAAAAAAACAAAAGAATTGAAAAAATAAAGTAGGCGATAGGTTTTCATGGGTTCCAAAATCTAAACGAGATTTACCTCATCATTAGCAGTTGTTTCTTCATCACCAATAATTTTATAGTCGGCTCGCTTCACGTGAGTTTTTTCAATTAAACGTTGCTTATCTTCAAAAATTTGCTCAATTTGTTTCACAATGGGAACGTCAAAAGCAGAAAAATTGGTTTTTGCTAATTTGCCACTGGCTATCTTGGTTCTATCATTCCATTTTTGAATGACTGCGTTTCTATACGGTTTGTATTGATTATGCATTTTATCCAAAATCGCAGGATATTCCGCTATTTTTCTTCTTTTAATTTTTGGCTCAGAATTCTCTGGTTCTTCGTATTCTTCTTTAGCCGATTCATTCCTATAAAAATACTTCGATAAGTATGGGGAAATAAAAACCAAACAAAAGTAGAAAGCATACTCACAATGTTTCTAGAAATTCTGGACATTTTTTCCTAAATTTGGACTGAAATGATAACATGCGATTAAAATTTGGTAAATAAATGAAAGTACTTCAGAATTAGATCCTAAGTTGTATTACTTGTATATGAATGAAATTTTCTAATAAATCCCAAACACTTTCACGACATTGGATTACAGTACTCTTCTCGTCTTCCGAAAGCTCGGTCCATATTTTTTCATAATTGGAAGGTTTTGGTAATTGATTTGCGGCGAATAAGGCTTTTTGTAATGTTATCCTACTTTCAAGGAGCGATTCGCACAAATCTGAAATAAATTATCGACATGATACAACCATTAGTGACAAGTTTGATAAAATTATAAATCAAATTGAAAACATTACGTACTAAGTTGAGTTCTCACAGCTTCTCCCTTTTCTTTATCGCCAGATTCGTCTCGGGCAGCTTTCGAATATATGAAAGACGCATCTACACCTTCAGTATCGGAAACATCATCTTCAATTTCGCTTTCACCATCCATGCCATCTTCTTCGGAATTTTCCTCGTCAGATTCTTCATCATCATTTTCGTCATCATTACTAATGTCAGAATCTTCTTCGTTTTCGGTACCATCTGTTTCGCCGTCGTCAACGTCATCTGATTCATTTTCACTTGCCGGCTCCGCAAAAGTAACTCGTTTAGTTTTCTTCGGAATATTATTGATTTCAGGTGGCTCGCTTAAATCACTAAAGAACAAAATTTCATTGGAGCTGGATACTTTTGAGCCATAAATTGTAAGTTAATACGTACCTAACACTTTCATCATCTTCTTCACTTTCTGAATCATCTTCGAAAGATTTGCGAGATACACCTTTGCCACTGTATGTTTTCGAAGACAAAATACCATCTGCAGGAAATGACTTACTCTTGAAAACATTAAAGCTTGAAAAGGCGTCATCTGCTGGAAAATCTTCAACATCTTCGTCAAGCAGATCCTCAGCTGCACCTGATGTAGATATTATATAAAAATTATATTCGAGTATTTCACATAATGATTAATTTAGTAGAATATGTTTTCAGATCGAAGGTACATACGTTTTACAAGATTATCCTCTTCGTGTACTTCATCATCGAAGTTATCTTTTTTAGAAAAGTTTTCCTCGATCAATTTTTCTATACATTTTTTTCTAGTTTTCATGATATAAGGTTGTAATCTTAGTTACACGAATATAAATTTGGACATAAATTACTTTTTGTTTCGAAAGAAAGGACTTTTTTCAAAAATGTTTACTGACTGTGCGTCTACACGTGTTGTCATTATGTGATAAGCGAGATAACAAAATGTAAACTTAACTCTGGCGGAAAAAATCAGAAGCTGCGCGGATTTTGGCTCCTCAGTTGTTTGCTATAGGCAACTCTTTATACGGAGATTCCTTAATAAATGCATATTCATTAGAAAATTCATTCAATATTCCCAGTGAGTGATAATCAGCAATAACTTACCAAACGAATTTTTATGAGTGGTAGTGAGATATCAAGTTGAAGAAATTCTGAATAATTATCTTACTTCACCAATTCTTCATTAACATTACAAAAACAAGGCAAAAATAAATGAATTTATTATCATACATTTAGATAGGCATAAAATATAAAATTATATAAAAATGTAATAACAATGATTCCACAATTCATACATTCATAGTTCAATGAAATTAGTACGTGAAAACCCATTACAAAAAATGAAACTTGAAAATTAATATGATATTCATGAGTATAAATTGAAAATTCATATCAAAATTGACGCATAAAATACACAATCCATACTCAGCACTGAAAACTGATCTTATAAAATAAAAATAATTATAATATCAACACAGAATGTAGTAGGATAAGTCGATAGGTGGTATGTATTATCAAAATAATCACAAAAAATACTTATGAAGATACGAAACGGTATATTACTAACGCTTCAGCCTGCCAGCTCTTGCATCAGTAATTACACCCCATAATTCTATAATAAAATCATCAGTAAAACCAAGTTCTTCTAAATCAGAATTATCTATTGCTTCAGCAAACTCCATACTATTCATTTTATCTTCTGCAGCTTCCCAAATTTGAGTAGCTGTAACACGGTTTTAAAATTAGATTCAAAAATATGCAATATGTTCTCATATTGATTAATGGTCTGTACCTAATTCATCGTCACTGATTCCCAAAAAGTTTTCCAATAATTGGTTAATGTTGTCTAATCCTAACTGAACGACACTATCTGGCTGTAAACATAAATATGTTCGTATTTAATTGAAAATAATATTAAGAATTTACTACTACAGGAATTTCATAAAATACCTATTAGGTAATTTAATAACGTACCACTTTTTCTATTTGAACACTACCGTTAGCCTTAAATCTTAAAGTTTCTTTTCCGCTGCCATAATTTGATTTTTTACCTCTTCTGGAATTATTTCTTGGTTCAATATTACCTAAAAAATGCACAATAAGTTATCAGTACGTAGGTTAAAATTATAGATTAGTTTAGTGAGTTGGTAACATTGCTTACAAAAACCAGCTTTTAAAGGTTCAATCAATCTTAAAGTGAATATAGAATTTTTAGGAATTTCTTTAAGTAATTTAGCAACTTCAAAATGTCTTCGACCCACCATACTTTCATCATTAATTTTCTCTATGTGGTCGCCAACCTGGTAAACAAATAAACGTAAAATAGTCATACACACATTGTGCTTTATTATTTGTTGATACAAAAAGTTGAGGTTGTACCAATAAGTACCTGAATGTATTGAATCCTATCAATAACACTGCCTTCTTTGATACGTTTAATGAAAGAATATCCTGCTCCGTTATCAGTGATTGTAAGTCCTAATGCATCTTCTGATTTTTCAATTTCAATTTCTTTCGGCCGTCCTTTTGAAAATTACGAACAAAAATGAATTGATGAAATTAGGTACCTATCTTAAATTTCATGAATTCAAACAATACTCTAATTTAATCGGTAATCACCTTTTCTGTGAACAAAAATGAAATCATCCAAGCCGATTTGACCTCCTAGTAATTTGGACATATCTAATTTGTGAGTATTCAAAGTACAAAACAGTATCTGAAACAGAAAAATTGGACTGAGTAATCTTCGCGGATATAAAATTCAATTAAACATTTTAGCTAGCTCGGTAGGTAGGTCTATTTAGTTTACACGAGTATAATATGAATAATTATTAATTATCTGGTCGTAAACGCAAGCTTCAAGAATAAAACTTTGACTTTTATTTGAAATTTATTCAAAAATTAAACTCTGCGTACTAATATTTAAAACCACTGCATTAATTAGAGTGCGCGTAAAGGAACTACGGTAAACGATTTTTAAACTGCGAGTCTGCGATGATGTTGTTTAGATGTGGTTAAGTCACTTACACGCAGATTCCTATACATTTCATAACGGATGTAATTGACTACAAAGCAACAATTCAAAATAGAAAAAAATATTTGGAAATTTTCATCAGCCTATTCCATCGATGGTCTATTCTTGACGTATTATCTTTATTATTTTACAATGCACTGTTATCTGCAGAAGGTGTAGATGCCTATGGGTATTTAATTTGCGACAGTAAAAATAATAGAAAATAACGACACAATTATAAGCAGGTATCAGCATATTTTTACACAGGTAGGTTTTTATAATGTATTAACCTAAACATAAAAGAAAGTATAAAAAATCTGTTTAAATAAAGTGGTATCTATTGTGTTGATTGAAACAACGCACCGGTCGTGTATATCTATGCACATTATTCTCAGTTTCGCAACATTACGCAGCCTTGAAATATTGCACAGCTTCTCGCTGCGTAATGATTAATGAATAAATACATTACGAAGTCTGCAGTCGATTTCTGCCAAGTTTGCGGCTTTTACTCGTTCAAGTACCAATAGTAGGTAATTACCTAGCTATTTTTTATTCAGGTGAACGAATTTGTCAAAAAAACGGAAAAGAAAGAAATCGAATAGCGGTAATGATATCCGCGTAGGTCAAAATAACAACGACAAAACTCTGCGATCATTTTACTCGTAAATTAAACCAACGTCACGTAACTCGCGAATTCCATCAAATTTATAACACCTAATACGCGACTCGGTTCAATTTTATTCGATTTCTCGATGAAAAGATCTAATAAAGGAAATAAAATAAACGTCGCGTCATCGACAAATGAAATCAATAAGTACACCTCGCACTAAACGGATCTTCTTCGGAATCTTTGCGATCTGCTAAATTTTCTTGAATACGTTTAGTGCGAACTTTTGACGTCAGGTTATTTTTTGGAGCTATTTCCGGGTCATCGTTCCAGCAAACAATCCTCCGCGATCTCTTCGCTCTGGGAGATTTGCCTTTCAAAAGTCTGACGTGTTCTTTTAACATGAGGTAATCACGATCGTCCAACTTTGGTAATTCTTTTTTCGCCGGTTGGTCTGGTTTTTTGGCCGAATACAGTCGTTTGCGAGCTATTTGCGATGTTACCCTTTCCTTAAACTTGGCTTCCGGATCGTCGTCAATATCCTCTTCGGCACTTTCTTCCGAAGTGCCGGGTGTTTTTGTCGGTGGAGGAGGTGCCTTTTCTCCACCTACAGGCGCAGTCTTTTCACTATTGTCACCTTTGACCATTTCGGAAATTTACAGTAGCGGTGATCGTAACATGATTAAATCTGCCGATAAACTAGCCGACGCCAACGAATAAATAAACCATTCCATAGAAAATTTAATTGCCAAGAAATCTGCTCCTCCGGTAATTGCTCCTACAGCTAGAATAACCTAAACATCTTCCGAATCATTAGCAATAATAATGTGAAATGTACAAACATTAAAAAAAATACCGCAAATTAAATTAATTTCACGCTTGATAACCGTGATTTTTCACAAATACTGAAGTTTAAGTAAATGCTCAACATGGCAGTATACTTAGTTCAGGTTTCCTACATTTTTCATTGCAGCGATGCTTAATGTGTTAATGAATACACGAATCATGTTTCTATCTTAAAATTCTCCGGTATTTAATTTAACTTTAAACGATTTCAACGCTTCGACGATCAAAACGTTATCATTTCGTTAGGTAGGTACATACCGGTAAAATACTAAACGATCTTTCTTTGTCATTATCAACACAACCAAGTTACATTTTTTTTCCTGCCAGAAACGAGACATTCGGAATTAAGATGATAATCGCAGCAGGGAATCTGTAACAATGTAACTTTCCAAAGATGCCGTTTGAGATAAATTTCAAGAATCAATGGCTTGCAACTAATATTACATAAAATCATCACTTTACGCATCATCAGGTAGATGTTTACAAATTTATTTTGAAAACTATTCCGCTTCCTCGTAGATGATCTCGAAATGAAAATATAAAACAAAGCAAATCTACGAAAATCGGAATTATTCCGATGGACCAAAACCGCAAACAAACGATGAAAGCATCTGTCTACAAGTTTGTTCGAATATTAAGATTTTTTAAATAATAATAAGGCACAAATTACATGATATTGATGCAACGATCCGTTTCCTTTATACTTGAAGACAACGCCAGCGAAATATGTATTATGTAATCGAGGTTAGATATTTAATTATAACTTCAATTTTTAACACATGCTCATAATGCGTATTGTGTGTTCTCCTAAGTTGAGAAAAATCGTATCACAATGTAGGTTAGACATCGAACAACGGCGTCGAATAATTAAATCTTTAATTGAAGATTAAGTAATTCAGTTTTCACGCAATCTAGTAAAATAAATTGGTTGATTTTTATGATTACTACTCACTCACTTTCCATAATCTATAACTAAATCTTTCGAATGAGATATTAAAATTGAAAGAAATTTGTGCATACATAAAATATAGCTGTTTGGGTGCAATGCAAGTCTACCTTTTTGAAAGTACTTAATACAATAATTATTCAACACAAGAGGATTACCCTTGGATTACCTTTATCAATTAAGTATAATGCACTTATACGTTAGTTTAGTTATTTTCAGAAGTCGTTATAAAACTCAAATTGTTTGTAAGTACGTCTAGGTACATAAGTGATCAAAATTTATGTTCATTTTAATCACAATCAGAACAGAAGTTAAGTTCTTTTATGAATCAAACAATAGGTACGTCTCAAAAGTTATTTTACCTATGTAGAAATACTTGACTAAAAACAAAATGAGTTTTAATCAGAAATTAGCCCCCAATTTGATTTTGATAACAAAACAGAAAACTGAGAAAACAGCAAAACACCTTTTTTGTTTACAAAAAACAAAATAAAAATAAAAAGAAGGTATCTAAATAGTACAGAGTGTCCCAAGATTATCTGGCATGCCGCCCTCCCTCCATTAAATTTTTTTTCAAATTTTCAACTTTGTTTTTTTAAAGGAAATTACAAGTCAGATATAATGTAATACTTTTATTTCATTGTTTTTTAAATAATCATTTAAAAAAACGTAGGTAATACATTTCACCTACCTTGTTATCATTTTCGCAAAAAAAAAAATTGAAAAACAAGGGGATGTCGATATTCTTTTTTAGGCACCTGGTACTGGTAGTAGTATTCTCTATTTTGACTTTTCCGTTTGAGCCAATCTCATTCCATTATGATAAGGATAAGCCAATCACTTAGACTTTATTATCATTCTTATTATATCTAAGACCAATCATGTTGAAGAATCTCATTTGTTTGTTTAGTCGCCTAGTTCTTTGAAAAGTTCATCAACAAAAATGGAAAATTTGAGAAAAATAAAATAATAAATTATCAAAAATAAATAATAAACAATTAAAAATGAAATGAAATGAACTCCAATGAAAAAAATTTATAAAAGCAGAATTGAATTTTGAAAAAGGAGGTAATTAAAATTGTTCATTTGAAAAAAATGTGATAAAGTTCTTGAATTTACATTTGATTGAATCGACTAGGTAGGTCTAGGTACATATTTTAAAATATCCAATTTAATTTACATTTAAGTATAGTTTATGATAAAATTGATTTATCATCAAAAAACAATTCAAAACAAAGCATACCCAGGCATAGACAGTACCTGCATACATTACATATTCTAGGCAGCTGGTAGATTATTATGACGGGCAAACAATTAAGACCAAACAAAACAAAATTAACGTTTTTTTTGTTTTGTTTTTTTTTCAAATGTACACAATTCGGTTCACTAAAAATGTGAATTGCATAAAAGCTACACAATGATATTGTGTTTCATTGAAATGGGTTACCTTTCTGATTCAATAGCTTACAACTGAACTCACGAATACCTACTCATTTCATTTGTAAGAATAATATTAAGTATCTAGAATAATTTCAAAAAGTAAACTGCACCAAGTACTCACTTCGTCTGCTGTGAAATCGTAACATTCTGCAATCTTCTCGTACAGTTCTTTAACGTTTGAAAATCCCGAAATTAATCCAGTCGGGCTACCTTGAGCTTGCTGGCAATGAAAAATTAATTTTGGTTTTTCGGTTTCGGTCATGACTATTTCGCGTATAGGTACATTGTTATAACGAGATGCTGGTAACGCGACGTTATTATAACTGCGTATAGGCAATTCGTTGTCATTTCCTTTCGATCCCATATCAATGCTTCCATTTTTCACGAATTCCCCTTCTCTCTTGAAATTTTTCCGACTAAACAATGGCATAGTGTACGAAACCAGGTGTAACGACCGTATACCACACCGACGTTTTGACAATCCACCTCTTCGATATCTGCTGCCTGAAATTCACTGGACCACGGAACGGACCTCCTGTTTTAGTCACAATTATGGAAAAGCTATTACATTAAACTGTAATCTCGCTCTCCATAAACGATAGTAATACTCATAAAGCGCATATTTGGTATTCGTTTGATAATTGACTCGACGTTTGCGGTCATTAAAATTTATAAACAAAAAAAGAAGGAATCGATGGTTTAAAATACCTATTTGTGTTGTAATGATTTTTCCGCACGAAGGTCGTGAACCAGATATCGCGAAAAATTAAACAGTTTTTGATCGTGTAAAAACTAGAACAATGAAATTTCGTAACATCTTTCTTTAATTTTTACACGCG
This sequence comes from Pseudococcus longispinus, assembly GCA_900064475.1. Classification (NCBI taxonomy): domain Eukaryota; kingdom Metazoa; phylum Arthropoda; class Insecta; order Hemiptera; family Pseudococcidae; genus Pseudococcus; species Pseudococcus longispinus. The sequence continues at coordinate 15,786 of FIZU01058391.1, forward strand.
TCTGAATGTCTCACATTTTACCACAACTTGGCATGATTTTTTTTATCTTTGAAAATGAAAGCGATAAAACAAAAGTATTTAATTTTAATGCTCTAGGTATACCGATTATGGAGTGTAATGATTTCATGATTTCTGCACTTGAGTAGTAGGAATGTTAAAACGTCAGTTTGATAAAAATGTACTTAATGTTACATTCTGAACCTAAACTACATAAGTATTCACTTAAGAGTAACAGTGGCTTGGTTTTTTAAAAATTCCTAAGCCATCGTGAACTGAAAAAAGTGAAGGAAGTTGAAGAAACAAACAATTTTAAGCAAATTTGCAATGAAAATGATTGTGATTTCATAACTGTCATTTAAAATGCATTTGTTTTTAATAGATAATTGTTTTTTGAAAATAGGCAGACATCAAGTTGATTGAAAATCCATTCTAACCAAATGAACAGTATTTAAAAAAAGGGAAAAGTCATTCAAGGGAGATGAGTAATCACAAAAAACATTTTGCACGTAAATTATGATTAATTGTTACCAACTTATTATGGTAAAAGGAAAAATTTTTTGTGCTAAAATGAAAAAATTCAAAGCAATATCTATTTAAAAATAATGTTATAGGCCTACTCAATAAATGATATCGAGACGCATACTTCAGAAAAACGTTCCTTTTTTTTACACCACATCAGAAATTATTAATAAAAAATTAAAATAAATAATAATTTACGCGAATTAAAATTTTTTCAAAACACTATTTTCCAACCATCATTCGCCATTAAAATATTCAAAATAGGTAAATTACGTTAAAAACTCGCACAGTTCAGCGTTACAAAAAAAAAAGCTTATCAATCATCATTACAAAACAAACATATGCCGCTACTTCGCTGGATATGAATTTTAATTAAAGCAACCGAGCGTGATAATTTCGGCGAAAAAATGTACAGATGAGAATAATCGGTAAAAAGTACTCGAATAAATACGATATTTATGCAACTTACTTTCAATTCAAGAAACCAGTTACGTATAAACGAGTTAATATTCTCACAACACACATTCGAAAAGGAACACATCAAATTTCGTGTAAAACAATATCGATCATTTTACTTTTACTGCCGAATTCCGGATAAGTAGCTATTTTGAGTAATGGTTGATAAGCGTACCTACCGGTAATAACACACGTGTTTATATTTTGAACACATTATTACTGTTACACTCGAAGTAAAGGTGAGTTACAACGTCCGTTAAACACAGGTGTGCCTCCACACATCGTTACAATTCAGTACCAAATGGGTTGATGCAGTTCCGAATACGGTGACAGTACATTACCACATGCTCGTTAATCAGATAAGGTAAAATAATTGAACCGATACAACGCGTGATTCAGTACTGGAGACTGAAGAGCTGAATTCCAATCCAACGGAAGGAATATTTCCTTTGCAATGCAAAACCGTATCATGTGGAACAATAGGTGAAGAAAGTCGAACTCATAGTCGCGTCATTTTTGCATAATACTTTCGATGTACCTATTCAAAACTGATGTCTTTTAGTGATTTAGGATCGAAATTATTTAGCGTTCAGATTTTAGCATTTTTTAAAAGTTGAATTTTTTGGAATACTCAAATAAAATCGATTTGATTCGATTTTTTGAAAAACTGCACACAAAGTACCGGTTTATAGTTTCCACCATAATCGACACGCAAATATGAATCAAATTTTGATTTTTTTACACCTCAATCTTTGACAAATAACCATAAAAAAATTCAAATAGAAATAAAATATATTCCTTATAAACAAGGTTCTTAAAAATTATAAAACGTCGCAGTAATACGTTTATGATTTTCTAGGTTTTGCTTGCCCTCCTTCGCGGAATCCATTCCTAAAAGACAGTACATAAATAACCATTTATAATGGTTTGAACTCAAGGAGTTTCTCAAAAGCGAGAAAAAAAGTCAAATATTTTACCTGAACCTCCTTCGTACGGTTTTCAAATGCCTGAGACGTCCAGTTCCGGTGGTTTTCCTTCTTTGAGCCTTGATACTCCAGTTAACTAAAGAATAACATGATTGGAAATTTTTAGAAAATCTTTGTTTTAGTAATAGTGAAAGTAAATGATTCCGATAAACGAGTACTCACAATGTCTGAGCTTTTTGCTGGGATATCCACATTGAGCACACTGAGATTTCTGAATGTGGTATGAAGAACGACCACATCTTCTGCAAAGTGTGTGGGTTTTATTACGCCGCTTACCAAAGCTCGATGTACCTTTCGTCTAGAAAAATAACATGGCACGATTATTAGATGGATAATTAAACGATGTAAAACACAATTTAAACAGAATTATCATATCAATTTGATAAGGGGAATCGATCACTTTTCACATAAAATTGCACTGTTTAATAGACCGAAATGATTTACATCGAATGAAAAATAAGTTAGTATAGACACTTACCATTTTTTTAGTCTGTTTTTCTTACGTTTTATAAGGAAAACCTGAATTAATTTCGAAAATAAATTTTACAAATTCATAATTTTTATCCCACGAACTACCAAATTTCATCCACATGTTACGTTTATTTGATTGTTTATTGACTTTCAAGTTGTGACTTCCGGATTGAATTTTTTAACCTACCTATTTATTTTACCTTCTTTCGTTTCAAATTAAAATTAAATTTTTCACGATTTTTCAGCGATTTTTTCTTTTTTAAAAATTTTCCAATAGTTCTCTTCTTGTGAGTTGTGTCAGAACTCAGAAGTCAGATTTGCTTTGACACGTCTCAACAGTTTACCTATTTTTCAAATTTTCATTTCAAGTTTTTAAATTACCTTCGATCCTTTGCTTCGATCATGGTCGAAGTAAATTATAAGATTGTAAAGAAAATCACTTACATCAGGAAAACAAGTACCCAATTTCAACTCACTCGAGTCCATATTTCCTATCACAGTAATTTAAAAAAATCCAAGAAAGAATGATGAGTATCAGAACAATATGTTTAATGACGGCAATAATGGCTTTTTTACCATTGTATTATATTACACATTTTAAAATTTTTAAAAAGACATTAACAAGAGTAAAATATTGCAAATGAATTAATTAAAGATTAAAATATTCAAGTATAAAATTCATCTAGAAAATTCAAATAAATAATTAAATAATTATAAAACAGCAGACTACAATTAAAAATTACAATAAATAAAAAACACTGGAAACATGAACAAAATTTCGTAATAAGATACATTACAACACGTTGTTTAAAATTATCACCGATCACAATCATTTTACCGGTGTAAAATTCAGTAACACGAATACAACAAAGATGACTTATTCTTCAATAAATTTGACTGCATGATTTCTTATTGATAAAACACTATAAAAATTAATGAACACAAACTTCATGGTACGTTTTAAAAAAGGATGATTTAAAATGTACAATAACAATGAGTATTTTACTAATGCGTTGGGGTCGATTCCGCTCTACGATTCTCTTTATCGCCATTTTGCCAACATTCCAATGCTAATGATCTAATGTTCCAGCTATGGCTAGGGAAATGTTTTTCAACGCCAAATGTACAATGATTACCACTTTCAGTTTGATATCCTGTGTCTTGAGATTCGGTGAAAGCATCATTCGAGCTCGAAGTATCACATAACATATGAGATTCTCCAAATGATCGTTTACTAACAGATATTTTTTGCTTAGCGAGAAACGACGAGTAAGAAACGGACATGTTCATATCGTTTGAAACTGATCTACGTCGTTTTCTGTTACGTCTAAGGTTTCCTGTCATTTTAGGCGATTCAAATACCTTAGAACATTCTTGATTGAAACGTTTAGTGTTGGGTGTTTCTTCTAATTTTATAACGCCGTATTTTTCATTCTCCACAGCTTAATGAACATTTTCAAGAGAAAAATTAGAAATGGAATACATCGAGAATGTAGGTATATTAATAATTAATTTACCTTTTAAAGGAGTTCTTCCCGATTTACTGCAAGGGCCAATAGGTGAGAGATCAGGGGTTACGAATTTTTGCAAAGGAGAATCTTCAGTTCGATTGCGAAATAATGGCGTAGAAGGGTAGCATTTCTATTCGTTAGAAATAATCATTTTTAAAATGTATTCAATAGTTTCCATTAATATATTTAACGAAATCTAGGTACTTACGTTGATCATGGGGCTCCCATTCATACTACTACAGAACCTGAAATTTAGGAAACCAAATCAAAAAATACTCGAATATAAAATATTACCGAATAATGAAAATAAATTACCTAACAGGAGATTTCAACTTATCATCTTCTTGTTGAAAAAATAATTTTCTTCTCAATGAATTCAGACTTAAATTTATATCATCCGTGTTATTCTGAAATCAAAATGAAAAAAAAAAACATTAGGAATTTCGGGTCGAAATAAATCTCACTAGTTTTGTCTTACCTCGGTAAAATATGGCTTTAATGCATTATTAATAGAATCAGGTAATTCAGGAGGTAAACTCAGAGCAGTTTGGGTTGACGCTGAAAATGTTTTGAACACTTATTACTCAATTGTTCATACTCTAAACTAGCTCGATTGTAAAATATTATCAACTCACCGTCGTTAGACGAATTCAAACTATTCTTAGAAACCAGTTCCAAGCGTGAAAGTGAAAACGATACAGGAGAATATGAAGCTGGAGATACCGACATATCGCTACATTCATTAGAACAAATCGTACCTTCTGCTTTGAAAATTTCCCTTAAATTATCCCAACATGTTGGTAACTTGGAGTTCCATGGACTAGGCATATGTGTTTTAGTAAAATATCTAAAATGCAGACAACCATTTATAATTTCACTCGAATAAAATAAATAACTCTCGATGTCAAATTTTACTAACTTATCGATCGAATTTTGCATTTCAATTTCAGTTTTCTCGTCAATATGCTCGTCGTAATGAACGTCTTCTTCGATCTGAGCTGGGTTTATTCTTGAGAGATCATCGATTGTCCATTTGAACACTTCAGAGTCCTATAATTATTCGAATTATTCGAAATGTTTATCCTCGAAAGTAATAACAATAAAATAAATCATCACCTGCGTAGGACTAATAACGGTAGAAAACACATTCGGACTAAAAATTGGATTTTCCAGACGCTCTTTTAAATTTTGATTAAACGGGTTGAAAGGAGCTCTACGCCTCATAAAAGGAGAACCTGTCCGGCAGTATTTATTCTCCGGAGTCATAGAACACGACGCTCCTTCATTTTTCCTACACGAAGACATTATTTTGGAGAATAGCGACTTCATGTTATTAGGCATATTGGATATGGGAGAAGAATTTTCAGGACACTGAGTACTAGTAGAAGGCGAAATCGACATTTTTTCAGCCATATCTTCATAATGAGACATCTGTAACAAGTGAAATATTATCATAAATACCGATATATTTCATACAAATGAAATGAAAACAAAAATAAACAAGTTTAAAATCGAACTTACTTTGGTATTTTGATAAAATGAAAGACAAAGTATAAATAAATAAAACAACAACGGATACTAGCTATCGAACAACGTACATGAATAATTTTTAAATAATAACATTTTCATTAGCACGAATTATTAACTAAAAACTGCCAAAAAATGTCTACTAGATGTTGGTGATAAAACCATCATAAATAAATTGGAAAATTTGTATTTTTGAATACGAAACCGTTACATATAGATTAAAAAACACATCGAAAATACGTAACTTCGATATTGAATTTTACAAAATCACCGTATAGTAAAATATACCAACAGAAGAGTGCGCTGATATCAAAATGAATCTTGAAGTTTTGGGGTTTTCTATGTTCTATGGTTCATTTTTTTTTTTTTTTAATTCCAACTTCAAACTTCAAAGTCGGTATTTGAAACTAATGTAGGTAATATTACTTTATTTCGAACGGTGGCTTAGTGCAAAAGATGGTATGATATCTCCATTTTCGTCTACCTAAGAAAAAAATGGACCTTGATCTCTTTTCGTTTTATTAGGCACATGAAATGAAAATAGAGATACAACCTTTGGCTTTTTGCTTTTTGCTCTAAGCTTTCGATTTATTCTTTTTGCAACAACAAAATAAAAGGATTAATGGAATATGGTTCCCTTCCCGGTGGCAGTAGGTATATGTTGGACTTGGAAACTTGAAAGTTACAACTTGTTTGAATGAGAACTGAGAGGTAGGTAATTAATTAGGTAGGTAGTAGGTACCTACTTATCTAGCATCTCTATGTACAAAAATAAGCGATGAACTGAATTTAATGATAGTAGGTATTTATTATAATAATTCATTCTTTCGATTGATTTTATTTCATACTTACGATACTTATGGACATTGCAAAGTATAATTCTCTTCAAATGAGTCCATACAGTTCAACATAAGCAATCTAATTTATTGATATTGATTTTAAAAATGAAAAATCGGTCCTCTACCCTCTAGGTAGTAAAGCAAGTTTTCTTTTTCATTATTATGAGCTTGAAATTACTTTGAATTTTTTTCCAGCACTGAAAGACGATTATCAGTCTTACAGTCCGAATTTCTGATAACCACATGAAAACTACATCGTTGCGTTGTATTGTTTTCTTATCGTTTACTTACTTATAGGTACTGGAGAGAAGTATTCGATGGAATTTAATTTTTTTTCTATTCTTCAACATTTCAACAATATCATAATAATCACTTTTGTTTTTTTTTTTATTGGAATATTTTAGTTTTCACATAGGCAAAACTCTTCATAAATAGTAAATACTTACTTACACCAATTTTAAATTAATTTTCGTGCTGTGCTTCGTGTTTTTATTTACCAGCAGTTCAAATTGTCTTGGATATACCTGATACCTACCTACCTACCTACCTACCTACTAATCAACTACCTATTACCTACAATTAAAAAGAATTTATAAACATTAATGGTAAGTACATTTAAAGATAAACTTCGTTGTCTTAGTGACACATTTACTCAAATTCTCAAAATATATTGAAGGCCAGGGAAATAAAAATTATTTCGTATTCAATTTTTGTTTAGAAAACTGATCAATGTAAAACATACACAAAAAAAGCAATAGTTCATGGAGATCATTGCTTAACCTTAGGAGAGTTGCAAGACATGAAGAAAGATTCTCAAAAAGAGTACGATTTGCTCCTCAGTAACTATCGAAAGGAATCAAGAACATCATTCAGTATCCCAATGAATGCAATTATTGGAACATTGGCTAAAAATAAAAAAATCGATGCAAAGAAATTAAAATCATTTTACGAAGACCATGAAAAATTATACGAAAAATTTCTAAAATATGGAGAACGGTTGAAAAAAGCTTTAATTGTAAATCAAAGTAACAAACGGTGGTCGTTGGATAAAGACGCTTGCATAATACTGCATAGGGGTCAGTTTAAAAAATGCGATGTATTTTTTAAACAAATCGACGTATTATTTGATAAAAATCACAAATATTATGAGAGTCAACTTGAGAAAATTTTCGTGGAAAATATTCTGTGGTTTGAAAATATCTTACTGAGAATCGAAAAATAAAAGTCTCAAGGCTATTCAATTTTTTTGTTTCATTTTATCTCTGGTAAGGACTGTGAAAATTTTTTTCATTTGTAAAAAAAATAGATTTCTCCTGCGCTATTAAACGATTAAAAAACTTTCAAAAACTTTTCTATTCTTATTCACAGTTTTGATTTGTGCTTACTCAATATTCACATATACACACATACAATGAATTCACAGTACAAAAATGACTTCCTTTTTCTCTTTATACAACACTTGACAATACCTAATTAGTGATTATATGTATACATATTTCATATTATACACATAGAAGCTAACACGTGTGTTTATTGTTTAAAATACATAGGTATCTATATCTAGCTTAGCAAAATATCATATGGTAAATTTTGTTTTCTATTGGAAATTAACGAGAACTAATTTTCGTAAAAATTGAATAGGTATCTTTGTATTTAAATAAAACTACATCATACTTCCGACTCTTTTTTTTTACTTTACATCATTTCTAATATAAAATAACAGCATAGGCACTAAAAATGCAAAAAAAACACGACTAATCAGCTCAGCTACGTGCTGGCCAAAATGAAAATAGCTTTGAAAGCTGCCCTTGGCTCTGATACAAATTGAACAGAAGTAGGGGTAACAGTCCAGCTATATCACCCCCTTAAGCTCACATTTCAAACTCCCGACCTAATGAAGATAGAAAAAAACTAAATTGCTCACTGGAATCAGCGTAACTTTCTTGACAATTTCCCATAGAAACCAATTTTTTAACTTGATTAGGTTGTCCAAAAAAAATTATTATTTCCGAAAAAATCGAGTCCACAGTTTTTTTTTACCCTTTTGCGCTGTTATTTTTACCCCTGCTCACTATTTTTTGCCCCCCCCATTTTATCATATATTTGTGGTTTAAACGAGGGCATTTTTCGTGTTCAAGTGAAATTCATCAATTAATTGTGAAAAAATAATGAAAATCCATTTTTTAAGGTCTTTTTTCCGAGGGTCCACCCCCTTTTTTAAAAACTCTCTATCACTGTATCTAAGGCCCCAATTTAAAAAATTTCTAACAAAAGTTGTAGATCAAGATCCTGGGAACAATTTTGATAATTAAAAATTTTTTGATTGCACCCCTCCCACCCCTTCAATTTTGAATGATGCTTACGAAAATTATGTATTATGCAAAATTGAAAGAGTAGGAGAGGTGTAATTGAAATTTTTGTAATAACCAAAATTATTTCACAGATCTCAATCTACAACTTTTGTTTGAAACAATTTTCAATTTAAACCTCGGGTACAGAAATAGGGAGTCTTTTGTAAATGATGGAGGTGGGCCTTAGGAAAAAGTGGGGCTTGAAAAATGGAACCACTGTTCGTTTTTCTTAAATGCATTCTCGATTACGAATCAAATCATGAAATCGGTTTTAACTTTTCTCTCATAGAGAATTTGAAAAAAATTAGGGGGTAAAAAAATTAGAGAACTTGCGCTTACAATGGTATAGTCCGCTATTTTTTTTACCCGGTAAAAAAATTGAAACGGTGTAGTAAAATATGACTTCTATTTTTTTTATCTCCTTAAATTAATTATTGAAAATGTTCTAATGAAAATCAACTAGGTACAACACTTTGTGGTTTAAAAATTGTGAAACAAAAATTAAAGGATGGTAATTGGTAGCTCATTTTTTCGCTTATTTCGTCATCCTGTATATTATTAAATACCATTAGGTACATTACGAGCAAACAGATAACATTGCTCAAGTTATTGATTTTTTTTTTTTAATATTGACTCAACGATAAGGATGAACAGAAATGATCAAAATATATGAATAATATGTGTAAGTATGGTTAGATTTTAATTAATTTTCATCGCTAAAGTTATAGCCATTATACCGCTAATATATTTTTAATTTGCATATTTGTGCCTTGATAAGATATTTTGAATTTTTCAATGAGTTTTGGCTTATAAGTAGATGTATATGATAGGTTCCTTCTCATCGGTTTTCTTTCTTCGCAAGTTGAAGACGTTCACTGAATTGCATTATATTCGAGTTCGAAATTTTTAGTTACTTTTTATATTCTCGCACTACCTATAGCCTGACTTCGAAAATACTGCCCTACATTCATACAGTCATGTAAGTGTAGAGATGTTCATTGAAAAGTTGTGAAAAGAAAAGTGAAAAGAAAAGTTGGTCGGTGAAAAGTACTTTTCAAAAATGTATGATTTTCGCCGTTTTTTTCTGATGTTCGTTTTTTTGGCTTTTCTAAGAAATGTGTAGGTACCTACTAAGTTCACAAAAATGAAATAAAATCAAAAAACTTACCATTATTATTCAGTTTTGAGGGCATCATTGTGAAGCTCTCGATGAGAGCTTTAAAACGATACACCATACAACCCGTTTATGCGCAGTATTTGCACGTTCCTTACTTTTCAATACTTTTCATTACTTATCGCACTTTTCACACACTTTTCACTTTTCTTTTCACAAAAATTACCTACTTTTCGGAAAAGTGAACATCGCTATGTAAGTTTACTAAGTATGTAGTACGTACCTAGATATAGATAATAAAGTAGATGGTACCTACTACCTACATATTCGTATACATTAATACGCGTATGCAGTAAACTTGCTTTTTGGATTTTTAGTTTGTTACTTAAGCTGCGCTATCCCTGCCATCTTCGTCCTTATCGGTTTATATTCAGCAACCCTTGTACCTACATTCATTTTAGATTGTGTCCAGTTCATCTAAGTATAACTTCTGTGCTATTGAAAGCCTATTTTGCTGTCTTGTTACCACAGCATGCTACAAATACGCACTACAGTATTCGAACTACGAAGGAAGTGAGTGAGAATTATACAGTATATCTATATCAGTTCTTTTATATAATATATTAACATTTTATGTATAACTTTTTTGTGACATTCAATTCGTGAAAAAATTTACCATCACTGAATATTTTCCATAACAATTTTACAACTTTTTCACTTCATATCGCGTCTAACAACCGTATGTATTGTTTTGAAAATTCCATCATACATTATCTACTTCTAACAAAGTCGTTGTACTTGGAGTAAGTATGCTAAATAGGTACGTAAGCTATTTGAGGGACGGGTAAATCGAGTGTCTGGAAGGGAGAACTGCTTCCATAGCTAGTAGAATCGCAAACTGAAAAATCCCGCTATTATAGTGATAGAAGCATGAAAGTTTGTATGATGACCGTCAAGACCAAAACAAAATTTTAGAGAACAGGGGCCCCTTCAATTTCTCATACGGGGCGCGGGCGAAGAACTTTCGAGGCGCCAGCCCCTCATGTAGCACGAGTGAACAATTTCGACGTTTTTGGAGTCGACTATGTACATATTTCGACTTTCCTGAGCATAAATATGTAATTACTTTCAACATCTGGTTGCGGGAAGAGTCCCAAATTTCAAATCAACCCCCCCCCCCCCCATTTTTTGAAAATTACGAAAAATACTTAAAAATCGAGGTCTTCTGCCCCTATATC
>FIZU01058392.1:0-21839 GCA_900064475.1 Pseudococcus longispinus
TGATTCATCTTGGGAAAAGGGTGGTGAAGCGCATTCCAGTTCAACAATAAATGTTTGCGCTTGCGCTTCACCACCCTTTTCCCAAGATGAATCAGATTTTGCAAAAACCATGAGAAACTGAAACATTGTACGCCTACCTCGGAAAAGGAATGGAAATTATTTTCTCCTTTTTAGTACTTGAGTTTTTATACGAGTTAATAGAAGGGTGGTTTTTAAAGCTTTTTTACCTTGTTTATTGTTGATATGTTCATGAATTCAAAAAAAAAAATACCTTTAAAAAAACAGTAGGTATAAATTTTCCAATTTTTTCAAAGATTCTCTTTAGGTGCCGAGTTTTTCAAGAGTTTTCCTATTTTTTTGAAAGCAATTAGAGTATAGAACTACACCCTATCAACCCTTACAACCTTCTAGATTCTTCCCTACATAGAAGTTTTTTTTGAAATCTCGTAAAAATTACTTTAAAAAGTCGTAAAAGTCGTCAAAATGGTGCTAAAATTATTAAAGATGCTATGAAATTAATCGAAAATGACATAAGAACTTACGATTTCCTTCAGTATGGTATAAAATTAGTTGAAATATTGAAAACTTTGTATCGAACGCAAAGGAATCGTTCAGGTTGTTGTAAAAATTGTACAAAAGATTTAAAACAATTGTGAAAATTGCTTAAAAAATTAATCAAAATGGTGTCACATGGAACAAAATGTTGAAAAAACGGTCACATATCACTTAAAATTGACTTTTTTGAATATTTTAATGGATTTTGCGAACTCGAGTGGTGATTTTTTTCATATTTTCTGCGTTATTTTCAATGATTTATATAATAATTTGAAAAATTTTCTTTCATTTTGAACAATTTACATAATATTTTGAGCAATTTTCCAGATATCTTATTCAACTTGAGTATTTTTTTCACCTCTAATGTCATTTTTTCATTATTTCGACGAAAATTTCACGCGTTTTAAACAATTTTATTCAATTAAAATGACATTTTATCGACTTTTACCTTGGTTTTCTACGACTTACATGAATATTCAACAACTTTAAATCATTTCTCTTTTTCGATTCTATTTTCCAAACATAGAAGAACTTTCCAACTACAAGCTGTGATTAAAATCATGTATAAAACAGCCCAGAAAAATACCATCTTCAGGATTAGCACAGCTTATTGTCATCAAAACACACATAATTACATACTTTGACAACCACTTGGATTTTATGGTTCGACGACTTCGTACGAATTATCAAAAAAAAAAAAAAAAAACTGACACCTGTTATTTAATACAACACACACTTTTTTTTCTTTAGCGACAAAAAATCTTCTTGAACAAAAAAATGAACCAGGGGGAGGGGGGGGAGGAGTCGAGACCAGATATTCTGGCGGCGGTTCTTATTAAAGCCTTCTAATTGCATAAAAGCTGATACCTGAACTTTTCTTTTAACAGAAAATTCGTCACTTTCGAGTCCATTTAGTTCAGTATAATTTTCAGAGTTGTTACCGAGTAAACGTGTAAAAAGCCTGATTAAGAAGTAGCAAGTCTATATTAAACATGAATAAAATAATTTTTAAAATTTTCCTCTTCCTGATGATGATGGCTATTGTTATTGCTTATCAAGGTGAAGTATCAAAATTTGGAGATAAGGTGCAAGATAACAGTAAGGTAATATCGATAATATTTATACAGCATTATGCATTGGATTAGTTTGTATACCAAATTAATTAAAAATTACATTTTTTTTTTAGGATCCAAGTAGCATAAATCAAGGACTCAATGTTTAAATTCGTCGGAATTCAAATACTTGATAAACAATTTAATAATGTTATTTGTTAAAATTTCACAATAAACGATGCAGACGTATTATTTTTCGTATTTCTTTTTTCAAATTATTAATAAAAACGCAATCCTATCTGTCTCATTGCACGATACCAATTCAAATGAGGTCACGAGGTAAACACATTCGAATTTCGAGACTTGGGGACTAGGGATATTATAAAATCGCACCGAAATATCGTACTCGTGTCTCGTACCATTCCATATCTCATCCAACGATCGCTTCGAAAAGGAAAAAAACCCACCGAAAATAAAAATAACTCGTTCAAGGTAAAAGACAGGTGATGAACTTGGGTCACGATGCGTATTTAACACCCCAGTGTCTTTTTTTTTTTAACCCCTTCGCATTATTATACGATGGACGACAGCAATACGAATACAGTGGTCCTAAAGAAATAACAGGATGTAATCTTGTTCGTAAACGCCTGCAGGACTACTTCCCTATTTCCACTGTGCTGTAATTCAAAACAACCAGTTTATAGACATCGGTAAGTATAATTCGGTTAAAAACCTCTTAATCCTTGCACGCGTATCCTACATAAATAATCAACCGAGATAGGCAAACAAATGTACCCAAAAAAGCTATTTCGGACGATGACCTTCGACGACGTTGACAATGACCAACTGAATATTGATAATAATGCAAAAATATGACGACAACTTGGATGCTTTTAAAGGGAAAAAAAAACACTCGGTAATTAAATCGATGCGTCGAGTCGTTAGGTACCTTTAAGTACGTTTATCATTACGTGTTATCATTTTGTTAAATTGCATTTTCGTTGCATCATAAAGCGACTGTCGCCGCAGCTGAGTGAAAAACACGTATTATTACGGTTACTTCGGTTCAGTCGTATGTTAATTTTGCATCGAGAAGCGAGAATAAGCGAATTCAAAATGAACGTATTTTTCAGGATGATGATTTGTTTGCTAATTGCCGAGTTCTTCTTGCAAATTGTTTATGGTGTGCCGAATTCGGCCGATGGAGCTGCAAAGTTGGGTTATCATTACGCCGAATACACCGGACTTGCTGGACTTCCTCCTACATCCGGAGATCAAACGGTTAATAAAAAGGCGTATTAGTTTCGGGGCAATGAGACGTTGAAATTTTGTACGTTTTTCAATTTCGATGTATAAATTCAATAAAAAAATTTCGTGCTTCTGATTCATTTATATTGTTTCATTCCGAAGTATTTCTTTTATCTTGAGATAATGATTTCATTTCATTATCGACTTGGATTGGTCTTTTTCTCGAAATACTTGATAATGCCAGTAGCTCATAAATTTTCAAAATGACTCGAATCGTCCTGGATTAGCTTCTGGTTCATCGAAACCAACGTCATGGTATTGATTTTTGGTCTTGAAGTACCACAGCTCAATGGGATCAACGATAGAGTAATCTGAAGGTAATTCTGCATAACGACGTCAATTTTTCGAATCAAATTGCAAATCCAATTTTTCAAACTCAAATGGTAGGTAATTTTTCTTCAATTTTTCCAATGAAAAATCATCACCTTTTCAAGTTCATCAATTCAAATCCACGAAATATAATTCAAAAATGGTTTTACTAATTTGAAAGGAACAACAACTGTCGCTGCTTAAATCCCTCGAAATTTTTTTAGCTTTTTACATGAACCTCATTCCTCAAAAAATTGTTCAAGAACGTGAATTTCAATCGAATCAAGTTGAACCCTTTAAAAAATTCCATTGAAATTACAGTTTTTACAAAAAAAAAGTAATTAGATATCTTTGTTATGACGATCAATTCAAAATGTGTAAGGAGGTAATTATGACCTCTCCTCACTGGTAAACTTTGAAAGTATTTTCACACCAAATTCAAGAATATTTAATGTGAATAAAGATCAAAAATTATCTGAAAAATTGGACCTCATTTTAAGCTCCCAGCACCCCTCAACAGGGAAAAATTTCAAAAACATCAAATTATTGAATTTTTGAAATTTTACCTTAATGGGGGGGGGCTGGGAGCCTGAAATGTGGTCCAATCGAAAAACTATGGTCATATTCGTATTCAGCACCCTCGAAAACATGCCATTTCATATATCACACAATTTTTTGAAATTTGACCCTATTTGGGGGGAGGTGCTTGGGGGCTCAGGTAAGGTCAAAGCGAAAAACCAAGGTTATTTTCGTATTCAGCACCACCGAAATTATATCATTTGATATATTACACTCATAGACTTCTTTTTTGGAATTTTGACCCAAATTTGGGGGAAACTGCCCCCTTCCCTTTCAGAGTACCCATCTTGAAAATGGTATATTTCGAAATATCATCAAAATTACGTCTAATGGTGATTTTAAAATAATTTTCAAGTATAGCTCGCACTTACAGCGCCATTCTGAAAGTTGAATTTTCGATTCAAAAGCTCAACTTTCAACTTTTGGAAACTTTGATGAAAGTTCTCTAATCAAGTTTTAACGCGCTTTTGAGCTGTGAAAACAGTTTTGAGCTAAGTATCATAGCAGCGGAGTTATAAGCCACTGAAGTTGAGTACAACGAGCAATTGTCAAAATAAACAAAGCCCTCCCACCCCCTCTGCGAGCTGGGGGCAAATCAATGGCGTTTTTCCAAGTTTTTAGGTGAGTAGATCATATTAAAAAAATTGAGCGAAATCGAAGGACATGAATTCGAAACACTGGTCGAATTGATATGGCATGACCCTTTGACCCAAGTGGACATAACAATTTTCAACTTTTTCGAATGAGATAAGTATCAAAATTGATGTTTCTTTGACTTCTCTAGTCTTTTCTGGATAAAAAGTGACGAGGTCTCGGGGGGGGGGGGGGGGGGGGGGGGGGGAGTGAGCTGCACGCACCAAAAGTTTTGGATATTTCAATTTAGAATTTAACCATCATTTTGTGTCGCGTCCCACCCCTTTCACCTTTCAGACTTGAAAAATAGGTGATCAACCAAAACATGGTGTAATGGAATTTTATGCTACATCAGCGGATGACTTTTTCAATTCAAAAAATTTTGAAGAGTTTGACTTGTAGGCTTGGAAATTTTTAGACATTTGACTTGAAAATTTGAGATCTCTGAAAATGAAATTTTCAAATTCAACAAGTCAAAATATCAAAAATCAGATGTCTAAAAATTCCCAAGTCCTAAAAGCCAAAATTTTCTTTTACAAAATTCAAAAAGTAAGAATCTCTCAATGAGTTTCTGAATTTTGAACAAAATTCAGATATTCCAATTTTTTGAATTCAAAAATTAGAGCTGAAAAATTCATTTCTTCAACAAGCTTATTTCGATAAAATAACAAAATTTTCCAAAAAAAAATTGAAAATTTCTGAAAAAATTCCTTATCTACCAGAAGTTTTTTCTCCTTTCAAAATTATTCAATTCGTATCACCAAATTGACTTCTTTCATACAATAATTCGAGATAAAAATTATCAAAATTATTTGAAATCGCTGTTAATAAAAAAATTTTTGTTTCAAAACGCAAATTTCAAGAACTTAAAAATTTTTTTAATTTTGAGAAATAATTAAAATTTGGGAAAATTTTACAAAAAAAAATTACAGGCATCGTAACTGAACCTTCTCCAAACGAAAATAATCTTGATAACTATTTTTTATCAAAAAAAGTAGGTAACCAACTAAAAGCTAATTCTCGTGATTTTTGACATGAATATATTTTGGTGCGGGGTGGGAGGGGGGGAGGGGGGTCAAAAAAGTTTTGGGTTACGTTTTGAAGTCGAAAAATATTGTCAACTCGGTTAAATTTTTGCATTTTAAGAATAACAGGTTGAAAAAGTGGTTCAAACATAATAAAATTTGTTAAAATTTTCATAATCATTTAAAATATGATTATATCGGTCAAAAAATCATGAAAATTGTTGAAGAAAATGATTTTGAAATGGTGAAAAATTTCATAAAAATCAGAGGAAATATCGCTTGAAACTGTCATGAAATTTATGGAATATATTGTAAAAATGGCTAAAAAAAAATATGAAAACTTCCAAAAATCTTGCAAAAAATCATCAAAAATTATGAAAATTGTTGAAAATGTTGAAAAAAATTGTCAAAGTGTTGAAAAAAATCTGTAAAAATAAATTCGACAAAAATATCGCAAGAAAGTCCAAAAAATCATGAAAAATCATTTTAAATAGATACGAAAAAACTAGCCAAATAAAAACATAAAGGTCGTCGATAATGTTATAATTGTCTAAATTTTTACCAAAATTACTAAAAATGGTCAAAAAAGTCATAAAATCTGACGAAAGTCTCGTAAAAACTGCAAAAATTTTACACAATCTACCAAATTTTCATGATTTCTCATACCATTTTGCGTTGCTTTTATTGATTTTTATGACATTTTTTTTCATGGCATTTCAAGCACTTTGAAAACATTTTTGAACGATTTTTAAAAATATTTTCACAATTTTTACGAAATTTATGCATGATTTTTTTATCAAAGTTTTAATCGATTTTCATGAAAATTCAAGAAATTTCAATGATTGACTTTAATTAAATTTTTTTATTGATTTTTTTCCAACTTGAAAGTTGAAATTCATGAAAAAAAATTTTTTAAGAATTTTTGAAGAAAATAATAACAAATAATAACCAACGATAAAATAAGTAACCAAGTTACTCAAAAATTAATCTACATCGATGATTGTATTATTTTTAAAAAATGAGACCCTCCTCCCCTCCTCTTCAAACACATTTCAGTCAAATTTAGCGAGTCGTGAAAAGTTACCACATTCGTCCCTTTTTTTCGTCTTTTTAACAAAAGAAAACGGTCTAAAAATGTCATTTTTCATCTATTTTTTCAATTAAAGAAAATAATGATATAATTATAATATCAATTGATAAGTTTCGAAATAATTATACATACATTTCTTTCGAACCTAATACCTTCAGTAAATGCATCAAATGAATGATGAATGTTTTCATTATGATTAATTAAGAAGGTAGGGGAAATTAACCTATTGAAATCACTTTGCAAATGAGCCCGACCAACGGTGTAAAAGTCGAGCACAAGTTGTATAATTACCCTTAAACGTTCACTATATGCAATTAGGTGCATGCAAAGTACATGAGTGCACAACCGGAACGAAACGAGAATATTCAGAATCAACATTTAACGAGATTGGTATATTGCATATGTATAGTTCGAAGGGGTTATTTCTGATAATTTCGGATTCGTTTAAAAATCGAAATAATGAAAGTTGAATTTTTTTCGTATTGAATGAATTTTTTGAGAAATATTTTTCAAAGTTTTTTTTTTCAATAGAGAGAATAAAAAATACTCTAAAAATTTTCCATATAAAATTGCTTACACACAAATGGACTGAAAACTTGGAAACATCAAAAACCCAAAGCCGACGTTTACCTAATTCATATTTTAAAAAAGCACTAAAATCTAATTCCAGATAATCATAACGAGTTCATTAACGATAACCAAGCCGAACTCGATTACCAACCCTAGCTCGGTCTAGCTGTGAAATTCGTACAGAAATAACGCCGATTTGAATTCTTGTCGTTGAATTTGAAAATGAATTCAAAACTAATACTTTTTTTATTTTTGGTAATAGCTTTCGTCAGTTACGTAAAATGCGACGGCCTAGAACCAGAGGAGCTTTACTTCAAGAATGCATCAGGAGACAAATCGTTCTTTAAAAATGTAAGTAAACAATCAGCATCAGTCCTCAAACCCACGTAAACACATTTCCTTTTTTTTTTGCATTTCTTCTTAGCTAATAAAACTCATAATTGGAGACGAATATTACCCTCTAAGTCCAAAATTTCTCAAACAAATCGCCAGATTATTCCCAAGCAGTCAACAATTCAAGAAGAACTTCCAAAATGGCAAATACGCCTCGAAAACATTCAAAGCTCTATTTCGTTCGTCGGTAGTATAAATCGTAGGTAGTAAGTCGTATATACATGGTCGTAAAATACATAGGCGATATAAATATTGTACCAAGTATAACGATATAATAAACACTTTTAATAAATCTTAAACGTTTGAATGCTGTTGCGCTGAGTTATACTCGTAGGTATATTTTGAACACCTTCGATGGGCACCAAAGCGTAATACTTGTCGTCGTAATTTACCAGTCGAATGAAAGGGTTGCGTATAGCCGTATACTCGTGTAGTATAGATAGATACACCACAATATAGAGAATGAAGAAAAAAATAAAATAAAAAGCCAACCTAGAATAATATATCAGCGATACTATTGCGTATTGTTTGAAAGGAAAAAAAATACGTATTTTGAAAGATGGAAGTTGAGCAAAGGAAGGCATACGACTGTTGACGACTGAAGCGTGTCATGTATAAGAAAGTGGCGTGACGAGCGGAAGAAATAAGACGCTTCTTCGGCGAATAGTATGGAATCATTGGTTGCGCCAAGACTCATACACCATTAAGAAGATCCGGTCAAACTTATGGTAATTCTATATAAGAAAGGTATAGTATATGCCAGCTGCCGAATGGATTTTTTAAAATATTTTTTTCCATTTTTAAAATATCGACAGTTATATCAGCCATATTGAATAAGAAAGCCATTAATCTTCGACTAATAGGTTGTCTCGACGTAGGAAATTAGTCGAAATTTATCCTTTATAGGGTTGTTTGGGATTTGAATTGTTTGAACGTACGAAAAGAATGAGTCAGAAATTGATTCAGTAGATCTTCTAGTAGCTCTCAAATGTCCAAGCAAACTTTTGGTCCGATACAAATAAAATCTCTGAATTTTTCTTAGCCCAAAAAGTTAGTCCAAAAACAAAAAGTCATTTTTTTCAATCCCAAAAAGTAATTTTTTCAATTTTTTTTTATTTTCAAGTCCAAAAGGTCATTTGTGTAACAAAAAGTTGAAATGTCTGAATTTTTTCAAATCTAAAAAGTTGATCAAAGAAGTCAACTTGTTGTCCAAAAAGTCATTTTTCCAATTTTTTTCAAACAAAGAAAAATCATTTTTCAAGCGCACAAAGTCGATTTTTTCAAGTCCAAAAGTCATCTGCATACCTAACAAATTAAATTAGAGTCTCTGAAATTTTTTTCGAACCCAAAGAGTAATTTATCCAATTTTTTTAATCAAAAAATAATTTATAAAGTCCACAAAGTGAATTTTTCAAGTCTAAAAAGTTAGTCCAAAAAGTCATTTTTTAATTTTTTCAAGTCTAAAAAATTGGTGCAAAAAGTCATTTTTTTCTAATTGTTTTGGAAGTCAAAAACATTATTTTTCATGTCCACAAACTCAATTTTTTTCAAGATGTTTTTTCACATTTTTCAAAATTGGTCCAAAAATTAATTTTTTCAAATCTAAAAAATCATTTTTTTCAATTTTTTTGGAAGTCAAAAAAATAATTTTTCAAATCCAAAAAGTTGATCAAAAAAGTAAAATTTTTCAAGTCCAAAAACTATGTCCAAGAAGTCAATTTTTCAAGTGAAAAAAGTCATTTTTCCAATTTTTTTTATTAAAAAATCGTTTTTTAAACTGTCCACTAATTCAATTTTTTATTTTTTCAAAACTTCAAAAAATTTATGCAAAACGCCAAAAATCAATTTTTTCAAATCCAAAAAGTCATTTTTTCCAATTTTTTGGAAGTCAAAAAAATCATTTTTCAAGTCCACAAAATCAATTTCATCCAGTCAGAAAAATTATGTCCAAAAAGTCACTTTTCCAATTTCTGTGTCAGAAAAATCGTTTTTCTAGTTCACTAAGTCAATTTTTTCAAACTCAAAAAATTGGTTTAAAAAGTCAATTTGAATTTTTTCAATCCCAAAAAGTTATTTTATCCAATTTTTTTGAAAGTCAAAAAAAAATTTTCAAATCCAAAAAGTCAATTTTTTCAAACCCAGAAAATAATTTTTTCAACTTTTTGAATGTTAGAAAAACCATGTCCAAAAAGTCATTTTTCCAATTTTCTTAGTCAAAGAAATCAGTTTTCAAGTCCACAAAGTCAATTTTTTCAAGTCAGAAAAATTATGTCCAAGAAGTCAATTTTTCAAGTGAAAAAAGTCACTTTTTTATTTTTTTAAGTCCTAAAAATTGGTGCAAAAAGTCAATTTTTTCAAATGCAAAAAATCATTTTTTCCAATTTTTTGGAATTCCTTTTTCAGCTTCACAAAGTCAAATTTTTCAAGTCAGAAAAATCATGTCCAAAAAGTCATTTTTCAATTTTTTGCCAAAAAATCGTTTTTCAAGTCCACTAAGTCAATTTTTTCAAGTCGAAAAAGTTATTTTTCAATTTTTTCCAAGTCCAAAAAATTAGTTCAAAAAGTCAATTTAAATTTTTTCAAATCCAAAAAGTCATTTTTTCCAATTTTTTTGGAAGTCAATAAAAAATTTTTAAATCCAACAAGTTGGTCAAAAAAGTCAACTTTTTCAAGTCTACGATATTAATTTTTTCCAGCCTAAAAAGTCAACCCAAAAATCAATTTTTTCAAATTCAGAAAATTATTTTTTTTCCAATGTTAGAAAAATTAAGTATGTTCAAAAGTAAATTTTTCAAGTCCAAAAAGTCATTTTTCTAATTTTTTTATCAAAAAAATCGGTTTTTAAGTCCACTAAGTCAATTTTTTCCAAATTTCAAGTCATTTTTTCAATTTTTTTGAAAGTCAGAAAAATCATGCTCAAAAAGTCAATTTTTAAAGTCCAAGAACTAAGAAGTCATTTTTCCAATTTTTTTATCAGAAAAATAATTTTTCAAGTCCACTAAGTCAATTTTTTTTAAGTCAAAAAAGTGATTTTTTAATTTTTTCAAGTCCAAAAAATTGGTCCAAAAAGTAATTTTTTACAATTTTTTTGAAAGTCAAAAAAATAATTTTCCAAGTCCAAAAAGTCATCTGTGTACTTAACAAAAAATTGGAATATCTGAGATTTTTCAAGTCCACAAAGTTGATCAAAAAAGCCAATTTTTTCGCGTCCAAAAAATCAATTTAATGCAAAGTTCAAAAAGTCAATTGCTCTCAATTTTTTTCCACATCTAAAAAGTCACTTGGATAATACAAATTAGTGACTGATTTTCGTGACGAATTTTTGTAATATACTTTTTAGAATGACCTCTAGCCATGAATCCTGAATGGCAGAAAAGTGGGATGTTGAGTTTTGCATTGAAATGGTAGCAGAGCGTGGTTTTTCAGGGCTGTTCAGAAAAATTAACCGAAATGGTAGCAGAGCATGGTTTTTTGCAGTATTGATTGGGATATTATTCAAAATGGTAGCAGAACTTGTTTTTCAGTATTGCATGTTCATAAAAATGGTAGCAGAGCATGGTTTTTAGCAGTATTGATTAGAATATTATTCAAAATGGAGCAGAATGTGTTTTTCAGCACTGTTCATAAAAATGTATCAAAATGGTAGCAGAGCACGGTTTTTAGCAGTATTGATTAGAACATTCGAAATGGTAGCAGAGCGTGGTTTTTTGAACAATTTTTGGTTTTGATATTTTCTCTTCGTGGAAAAGAAAATTTTTCCCACCCTTTCCTCTCTCTTTCTATAGACGATTGGAGGGGAGAAGTATTCACAATCTTGAAATTAAGAAACCAAAAAAATCAAAAAGCTTGTCTTCTTGCTTTCTCACCAGAAAAATTATCTATAATATTAATTCCTTGGTAAGTTTTTGGTAAGTTCTGGCTCAACTGTTGAAATAACTTCTCTAAACCCATCAACATCTTTGAAAAGTCTTTTGCTCTTTTATAAAGATGGATATAATTTGCTGGCACAAAATTCCAACTCAGTCACAAATTCGAATTGACCAAAAACTTCGCCACCAACTACTCATTCCAAAACAATTTCACTTCTCCTTATTTCTGGAATACCAATGGCAATGGAGTCCATCTATATTTCAAATCTATGCCTACAGATATTCCACTACTGAATTTGATTCCATATTGACCATTCCCAGTAGAGAACAAATAAATTCACACAATTTCCCCATGATTCGTGAAGGCAATGGATAAAATTACCTCAACTTCTCGAATACCTCATCTCATTCGATTTATTTCTTAATTAATCGCAAGGTACTGTACCATCACACATTCTAACGCATACATAAACCAAAATCCAGCACACCAACGACTTCAAAACACCCAAATGATGTAACGACCCAGCCAGAGCCCACCAATATCAGCAATACATATACGTACATGTAACTCACGAGGTGAAAAACGAAACTAAAATAATCAGCGGCGAATTTCGAAAAAATATCCGACAACTTAAGACACAGCAGCGGCTGCTGGAATGGAAGCGTGATTCCGGTATGTTATTAGACCATAACTAGCGTACTAGTTAGGATAGCGCAGGAATATACCTGCTGAGGAACTTTTCTATTACATAAAAAAATTAACGGCCGTTGTCTTGCTTAACAATTGTAACGTAATAATTTTTTACTCATCCTTATGTGTTCACATGGATCGAATCTACAAGGTGGTTCACATCCATTCAAAGGATCTGTCGAGAAATCTCAACTTCATCGAGATGTTAATTACAGACGCGTTGCCAAAATAATAAAAAAATAAAATGCTCAAAACAAAACAGAAAAAAAAACCTTCTCGACAAACCGGTCGTATTAATCGATATACTTTTAAAGAGGTATATGCCTGAACGAGCGCCGCCACAGCTACGTCTTTTTACAACAATAATCAACTACCCTCATTACAATATCACCTGCTGTTGTTGCCTTCGGTTCATGACGGCAATGAAGCGCGAGTACCTGTTGCGTAGTGAGTTTTATGACGAGATAGGGGACAAGTAACCAGGGCAGGGGTTAGTCTTCTATATTATTGACTGCTGCTGCGGTGCAGCGTGCAGGCAATCTTATCGAAATCTTTTCCTATAAATTAGACTGTTATCGGCGAGGGCATTCTTTGAGGTATAATGTAATGTCTTCTTAGGGCTACCAAATACTAATTGTGTGGCAAATTATACCAAGATTTCAATCAGATAGATGTCTGGTATTTATATTTTGTCATTATCAAGTAGCCAATAGGTAGATGAAGGGACACGTCGAGATTTTTGTGATGCTTGGGGCATTTTCAACCATGGTTAGTATTTCTTGGCCTTTTTGTTCCACTATTTTACCTTCCAAAATTGAAATTATCATGCAACCTCTTTCTAAAAACTCAAACGAAATTTTGTCCACCCTTCAGTAAAATTTTCAACTTCTAGTAAATATTTACAATCTTTAATTTTTCAGACATTTTTTGATGAATGTGCTCAAACCAGGGAGAAAAAGTTGCAAAATTGAAGAAAATTGAAGAATCTGACAAAAAAGTTCAGAATTGAGCAAACTGAACTTGCTTACAAAACAAATGACAAAATTGAATGATCTGATGAATTTTCTTAGTGTTTTTGAAGAAATTGTTTTAAAAAAAGGTCAAAAATTGAAGTTTGCATGTTGGCCAGTAAATGACAAAAATGAAGACAATTGAAGAATGTGAAGCATTTTTTTGGTGTCTTTGAAGAAATTGACAGAAACAGTCAGAAAGTGAGCAAATTGAAGTTGCTGCCCAAAAAAGTGACAAAATTAAATAAAATTGAGAAATGTGAAGTTTGCTTGGTGTTTTTGAAGAAACTGACAAAAAAAAGTACAAGAATTGAAGAAATTGAAGTTGCTGACAAAACAAATGACAGAAATGAAGAAAATTGAAAAATTTTATTGGTATTTTTGAAGAAATTGACAAAAAAATCAGAAATTGACCAAATTGAAGTCGCTGACAACTCGAGTGACAAAAATAAGGAAATTGAGGAATGTGAAGTTTGCTTGATGCTTTTGAAGAAATCGACAAAAAAAATACAAGAATTGAAGAAATTGTAGTTCTTAACAAAACAAATGGCAGAAATGAAGAAAATTGAAAAATGTGCAGAATTTTCTTGGTATTGTTGAAGAAATTTACAAAAAAATCAGAAGTTGACCAAGTTGAAGTTGCTGACAATTCAAGTGACAAAAATGAAGAAAATTGAGAAATGTGAAGTTTGCTTGGTGTTTTTGAAGAAATTGACCAAAAAAAAACAATTGAAGAAATTGAAGTTGCTGACAAAACAAATGATAGAAATGAAGAAAATTCAAAAATGTGAAGAATTTTCTTGGTATTTTTAAAGAAATTGATTAAAAAATCGGAAATTGCCCAAATTAAAATTGCTGAAAATCCAAGTTAAGTGACAAAATTGAAGAAAATTGAGAAATGTGAGGTTTGCTTGGTGTTTTTGAAGAAATTGACCAAAAAAAAGACGAGAATTGAAGAATTTGAAGTTGCTGACAATACAAATGCCAGAAATAAAGAAAATTGAAGAATGTGAAGAATTTTCTTAGTATTTTTGAAGAAATTAACAAAAAAAAAAGAACTGAAGAAATCGAAGTTGCTGACAATCAAAGAGACAAAAATGAAGAAAATTGAAGAATAACGTAAAAAATTTTCAAAAACAAGTAAAATAAAAAAAAATCAAAAATTGGTAATTCTCAAAAAATTTAACAAAAAAATTTAGAATTGGGCAACTTACAGAATTTAAAAAAAAAACAATATCGATATTGAAAAAAACTGAAAAGTGTAAAAAAATTTCAAAAGCAAAATCAATTAATGATATTGAAAAAAATTAGTCATCTTGAATAAAATTAACAGAAAGAAGTCAAAAAATGGGCAAATTGTAGAATTTAACGAAGTGAATTTCGAAACTGAAAAAAAAAATGACGAATTCAATGAAAAAGTCAAAAAAGTAATCAGAAAAATGTTTGATGATGGATCACTTTGAAGAAATTATGGGGAGAAGAAATGGAAAAATAGGCGAAGTGAAGTATTTTGATGAAACCATTCTCAAAAATGAAGAAAATGTGAGAGTTGATTGACTTTCATGAAAAATTAAACAAAATGAATTCCTGGTAAAATTATTTAATTTGAAGAAATCGATAAAAAAGTAATCAGTAATCAAGCAAATTGAAAAATTGAACCAAAAAAAGTCAAAATCTGAGAATTTGAAAGCAGATTTATTGAAGAGTAGCAGAAAACTGGACTAATTAAAGTATTGCCAATTTTAAAAAATCCATAAAATGGTAAAAAATCTGTACAATTTGACTCTACAGCAATTTTTGAAAAAATCTTACACCTTAGCCATCATTCTCCCGAAATTTTCATCTTTGATTCTTCTGTTGAGATCAAGGTAGGGCTAAGGGTGAAAATTTTGACACAGATAAATCGTAATTTTTCAAAAAACATTAGTTAATCTTGAAAGCTGATTTCCTGTGAAAATTTTCAGTTTAAATCGAAAATCATCTTATTACTTCTTCACTTTGTTTTTTATTTTATAAAAGTATAACAATTGTTAATTTTGACAAATTTTATCTACAAAAAAAAAAAAAAAAAAAAAAAAAAAAAAAAAAAAATTTAAAAAACTTTCTAAAAAAAAAAAAAAAAAAAAAAAAAAACAGTAAAAATATTGTAAAAACTGTCTAAAAAATATGAGAACCGTCGAAAATTTCATAAAAATGATTGAAAATTGTGAAAGAAATATTGAAATAGCCAAAAAATGATGAAAACTGTCGAAAATTTTGTAAGAATTATTAAAGTTTTCAAAAAAATTATCTAAAATATGAAAAAAATGATAAAAAAGTATGAAAATTATAGGAATTTTTTTATTGATAATTGTGGGGTTGGTTTAAAAAACAACCATAGACATAGTCAAAAATTACCATTTTTTATTGCAATTTTTGAAATAAAATTTTATGAGAAAAATGATTGTGACGTTTAGTGTTATACCTAAAAATAATTAATCTTTCATCAGTTTTTCTAGTTTTAAAAGTAGGTACATCTTTTAGCTGAATTTGTTTAAAAAACATTTTTAGAGGAAAATTTTCACCATTTTTCAAAATTTGAAAAAAAATTTTAGGCTACTTTTCAAAAGGGAATAATCAACACTTGCTGAATAAAACTGCACCGTATTGTGGTTTCTTGCAAAATTTGATTTTTGTACTATGTTTGTTTTTTAAATCAACCCCTCTATTATCGAAATTTTCACAAAATAAAATAACTGTGAAAAAATCATGAAATTCGTCAAAATTTTTGAAAAAAGTGCTATAAATTATCGCCATGTTTTCCAAAATTTTCATGATTTTTTACCATTGACTCGACTTGATTGATTTTTATGAAAATTTGTGAATATTGCAACGTTTTTTATGACATTTCAATCCCTTTTACAGCATTTCCAATGATTTTTAAATATATTTTCACAATTTTTTAAAGAGATTTTCGAAACTTTTGATGATTTTTTTTTGTCTTTTTTAATGACGTTTTTAGGTATTAATGTGAATGAAAATGTAGGAAATTTTTAACGGAATTTTCGACTGTTTTCATGATCTTTTGACCATTTTTACAATATTTCAAATGATTATTATGAAAATCTCAACAATTTTAAACACATTTTTGACGGTTTTATTGAAATTTTTTCACAACATCTCATTCTGTTTCAAGGGTCATTAGTTGAGGTTTATTTTTTCAATTTATAGCAAATCTCACACGAAAAAATGAAGTTTTCTTCATGTTTTGGACAGATTTGATTTAAGATCTTGAAAAAGAACGATTCTCACTCACCACTTCACTAGAAAATTGTTCCCGTGGTTGGGGAAGGGGAAGGGCTGTAGAAATTGATGTAGTCTTAGCGAAATATAGTTATCAAAAAGTTGGGTAGGTAGATGTAGATGTCCTGCCTCATGCTTCTAATTCGAAACAGGGCAAAATCCATTAATTTCGAATGTATTTTGGATATCAACAAATATTAAGCGTTATCAATTTACACTTCTATGCAGTTAATTGATGAATTGGAAACATTAAAAATAATCTCACAGTCAAAAATAATTTAGGTCACTAACCTTTCACAATTCACTAATCGAACAAATAACGGATAAAGGATCCATGAAGAGATTTTTTCTGATCAATTTGATATCTATCATATCCACAACCTAAAACCAAAAAAATACATAATTAGTGTCAAAATTATTCCCCAAAAATCCGCACAGCTTGAAATTTCCTCTCTGCCCAGACTCTTAAAAAAACACCCTCGCATAACTTTCCAATTTCCGAATATTTCGAAAATATTTTACAGATGGATAAACCTCTATTTTTAGTACATTACCCATACATATTTCATACGACACGTTGAAGGGTAGTTGAAGTACTCAAAAAAATTATTATTTTAGATTAAAAATAAGTATTTTTTAAAATACACGTATTGCCTCGTTCATAAGTACCAACACCTTCAACGTACACGGTTAAATAGGGTGTCTGCAACTTGTTCATCCCGTTCTTTTTTAATAAACAACCCCGAAGACTTTTTTGCTACGCTCGTCAAGGTGCTAAAGATATTACAAGATGTTGCGAGACAAAGCGTTGAAATACATTCTAACGCAGCTTTTTCTCGTCTATTCAAATTATACGTATTTTTTCAACCATCCTGTATACTGAATGGTATCTTAACGTAAGAACAACTTACACATTTTTGATGTTAGCGTTCACGGTTGGACGACGCTCGTGCTGCAATAATTACACGTTCTGGGCTGCAAGCACAAAAACAACGCAAACGTTACAAGAAGCAGAGGCGATTTTTATAAGACAGAATTTTTCATTTTTTCGAATCGATAAATACCAAAGTTGAATGGTATTTCCTCGATCGGGGTCAAAAACCCTAAAAATCTATCACGTTTTAATAACTACCGAAATCACCTAGGTATTTTTTTTCCAAATATGAAATCGGATTCTCGAGACAAAAAAAACTGCAACTTCCTTCCGGTAACCGGGTGTGCAGGTACTGGTTCTATGTACTATAACGGATCCTGTTGATACCCCTTGTAGATCAAGTATATGAGAGAATTACACTCTGTGTATATTGTATGTGTATGTAAAACCCTACGAAAGATAGCATTTATCATATACTAAAATCCTCTTATGAGAACCTAACTAGTTACCGTAGAGGTGCAATATTGGTGTGCAACAGTTGCAGGAAGACGAACAGCTTGCAAGACGGATTTGGTTTCAGAATTCAGATACACCAACACACACTCATATTGGTATCACGCTGATCAGCTCTAGATACTTTTTTCTTTTCTTTATTTTTTTTTTTTACTTCGGCACATTGAACTAAATGATTTTTAGGCTTCGTCTACCTACAGAAATAGAGACATGTGTGGCAAATGTTTCAGGATTTTTAGTAGAATTTTCTTTATGTTTATTGTGCCATTTAAATTCATGATCTGTTTGAATTTGTATAATAAATGAGAATGAGAAATGATAGGAGAAGGACTCTACGAGGCAGTGATATGAATCGAGGTGTTGGCAGTGCTTCTAAAACCCATTAATACCATTTTCAATGAAAAAAATTCAATCATTAAAAAGGTTTGGAAACGACATTAGATTTGTTAAAATATTCGCTTTTCAAAAATCAAAAAAACTGATTATTAGGATGGCCCTTAATTTCAACTTTCGAATTTTTTTTGCTTCCACCCCCAAAATTGTTTCTTTTCGGGAGAAAATAATTCCCTATTTTTATTTTTTCCCAAACTGAATTTCAAGAGGCGCCTTCAAGCCCCCCCCCCCCAAAAAAAGAAAGAAATGAATATTTGATGAATTTTTATTTTTTTCCATTCCAGACCATCCCAATATTCCCTCCGATCAGAAATAACCATTAAAATTAGTAATCCCCTCCGCCCCCCCTCAACGTGATAAAAGTGAAAGTCTGACGGGATACAAATTTCAGCCTACTTAAGGAGCCATCTATTTTCTCATTGGAGGGGATAATAGAAATTTGAGACTCATTTCTAATAAAAGGTAGAGTGTTAAGAGGGAACAGAGCAGAAAAGAATCAGGAATAAAAAAAAATTCATCACATTTTTTAAACATTTTTTGAAAATTCGGAAGAGATTTGGCACCACTTATTTTTTATGCAGGGGACTGGAAAGTTTCTAGAGTTTATTTTTCCATAAAAAGGAACAACTTTAGGGAGTGCAAGCAAAACAAATCAGAAAATTTTTTTCTACCCAGTGTAAACATATAGAACCACCCCTATACTGGTTATCTAAAAAAATCCAAATTTGCATAAAAACATTTGAAATTATCAAAAAGTTGTTACAGCATTGCAAAAATTATTCAAATGATCATAAAAGGTGTTGAATTATCATAAATTTTTTTTTAAATAATGTAAAAACCCTTTAAAGTGCTGTAATCATTATTTAATTTAAATTATTGCTAAATTTGTTAAAACACCGAAAAAATGTCGAAATTGTTCAAAATATTGTTAAAAATGTCCTCAAAATTGTTCAAAAAGACAGAATATTTTTTCAAAATAGAAAAAAAATTGTGTTTTTTTCATGGTTTTGCTGATTTTACAAAAAAGTCAATCATGTTTCAATATTTTTCGTATTATTTTGGGATTTTTTCCACGAAAATTAAACAATTTTTTCTATTTTCAATAATTTTTATGATATTTCCGACAAGTTTGACTTTATTTTTTACAAATTTTAACAAAATTTCGTCAATTTTTTACTTTTTTTTATTCGAATTTTTTGTAATAATTCGACAATTCTTATGATCTTTATTTTAATAGAATTTTTACGCAATTTTGAACATTTTTCATTTGTTTTATCTTATTCTCATTCAATTGTGATTGAAGTTTAACAATTTTTTCTAACATTTTATGCAATTTTTACAGTTTTTTCCCAAATTTTTATTTTTTTATATTTTTCATCTAATTTTTATTCGATTTTCGTGACAACCCAACAATTTTCCCCCATATATCGCAATTTTTAGAAATTTTTTACCGATTTTTGCAATAATACTTATTTTATGATTTTGAACATGTTTCCTACACTTCTGGGTCATTTTTTACACACTTTTCATGAAAAATGTCGAATAATTTTTGTAATTTTTATATGTACCAACTTTTGTAAAACTTCGCACACGTTCGATCACTTTTTACATTCTTTAATGCAATTTTATGGAAATTCAACAAATTTTCACACGACTAAATCAAGTTTTAAGATGTTTTTACTCAATTTTAATGATATTTTGTTGAAATTTTTAAAACTCATTTTAGACTGTTTCATCACGTTTTGCGATACTTTTTACTATTTCAAGGTGTCCAACAAAATTTCGAAATCAAAATTCAGCACTTTTATAGGAATTTTCCAGAATTTAGTGAGAAAAATTTGTGCAAAAGTTCAGAAGTGCCAAAAATTGCATAAAATTGTTCAAAATTTCATAAAAATCAGTGAAAATATTGCAACAGTTGTTAAAAAGCCATGAAAATTGTCTAAAATGTTGTAAAAGTTATTCAATATTTCGTAAAAATCACTGAAAATGGAGAAAAATTTATGAAAAAGTCGTTTAAAATTGAAAACAATTGAAAATATCAGAAGATCATTATATCACCGCAAAATTGTTTAAATTATCATACAAGTTGTTGAAACATCATAAAGATTATTTTAAAATAGCACAAAAATCGTTTAAAATGTTGTAAACATTGTTTAAATAATTGTAAAATTTGTGAAAGCGTTGAAAAAATTATTTAAGAATTGTTGAAGGAAACGAAATTTCTTCAAAATATCAAAAAAGTGTGTATTTTTTCATAAATTTTTTACTGGTTTTGCAAAAAAAAAAGTCATGATGTTTTAGTATTTTTCACCTTAATTTAGAATTTTTTTTTCACAAAAATTGAATAACTTTTCTTAAACCATTTTGACTCAATAATATTTCATCAACTTTTTCGCTTTTTATACGAAATTTTCTTAGCAGTTAAACAAGTTGTCCATTTTTTAAAACAATTTTAATAATCTTCGCAATTTTGAACATGTTTAATTCGCTTTTCCTTGTTTATATTCAATTTTCACAATAATCCAACATTTTAACTTGCTTTTTGAGTAATTTTCGTGACATTTCATGCAACTTTCACACATTTTAAGTAATTTTCGTGACGTTTCACACAACTTTCTCAATTTTTTCCTGACTTTCTATGATTTCCTACATTTTTTAACTCATTTTTATTCAATTTTCATGACAATTCAACATTTTTTCTCTCAAATTTTGAACAATTATCGTAACATTTTGTGCAATTTCTACCATATTTTACTCAATTTTCATTTTTTTCCCCGCCTTTTTTGCCTCATTTTTATTCATAATTCGATATAGTTTATAAAGTTTTTCTGTAAACTTGTTTAATACACTTCTACGTTATTTTTTACACCATTTTAATCAAAAATTGACCATTTCCCTGGAATTCAAAGAAATTTTCATCATTTAAACCAATTTTTGCAATATTTTATACCATCTTAATCAATTTTTACGCTCTTTTATACGATTTTAATGACACTTAAAACAAATTTTCACACAACCAAAGCAAACTTCAACGTATTTAACTCAATTTTAAAGATATTTTTATCAAGGTTTCGTTATTTTTAAGCATTGTCACAAAATATCATGAAAATCAATTTAAAATACCGTCGTGAAAATTAAAAAAAAAAAGTTGTGAAAGTGGCTCATAAATCCTAAAATCGTTGTAATATCAGGACCCCCCCCCCCTCACGATGTATCTAAGACGTGAAAGTCTTAAAAAATCATAAAAAATAATTATGGTAAAAATTTATCGAGCTTCAGATGGTTTTTATAATTTTTACCACATTTGGTACAATTTTTTTTTTGATTTCCAGGATGTTAATAATATTTCTAATAATTTTAATTTTATTTAAAAAATTAGTAAAAAATTTTTAACAACATTTTGTGCTTTTTCAAACGTTTTTTTTTCAATATTCTAATATTTTTTGATATTTTAAAGTGTTTTCGTGATGTTTTGATAAATCTTACGATATTAAAATGATTTTTATAAAGGGTACCCTCCATTAAGAGGGCAAAATGCCCCTGTCCTCAGATTTCGAAAAAATTTTAGTATAGTGTTGGGGGACCCTAAAAAACATTTTTCGTGGAAAAAATTTTTTCGTTCCCCACCCCCCTTTGCCAGGAGGTCGAAAAAATGCGATTTTCAGGTAAAAAATTCTCAATTAACGGGTA
>FIZU01058395.1:0-42411 GCA_900064475.1 Pseudococcus longispinus
CCAAAAAAGTCTGACATAATGTCTAAAAGTTAAAGTCTGACAAAATTTCTAAAAATCAGCATTATCGGTAAAAATTTTCCAAGTTAGAAAAGTCAGTTGAAACCTGAAAATTTTTCCAAGTTCAAAAAAGTCTGACATTATGTCTAAAAGTCAACGTTACACAATTTCGTTACACAATTTCGTGACGGAATTTTCCACGAGATCACTCCCGAGAGCAAAAGCATATCCTATGCTAAAATCATAAAAACATACGAAATTGATGTTGAAATTGTCAGAATGTTCACAAAAATTTACGAAAACATTAGAAAAATCGTCAAAAGGCCACTAAAAACGTCGAAAATGCCATTAACATAAATTGTTGAGATTTCCATAAAAATAATTTAGAATAAGTATTGTAAAAAAAGTTGGAAAATCGTCACGCCCGTAAGAAATTCCGCCAAAATTTCCTCAATTTTCATAAAAATCAGTGAAAAGTCTGTTAAGGAGATCAAAAAATCGTAAAATGCATCGAAAATCTTATAAAAATTGTGAAAATATTCCTAAAAATCGATTTAAAATGTTATAAAAGTGGTTGAAATGTCCTAAAAAATTTTACAATATTCACATATTTCAAATGATTCCAATCAAAATTCCAATAATTTTTACGAATTTTTCGACATTTTTCATGATTTTTTGAACATTTTTACGATATTGTTACCCATTTTTACGACAATTTCAACAGTTTTTACCATATATTCAACAATTTTCATGATTCATTTAAAATGTTCACCTTAATTTCATCGGATTTTAAATTTTTACAATTTCATAATATTTTTAACCGGTTTTAGGAATTTTTCGAATTCAAAGGAATTCAGAAACTCTTAATTTCCCTCGCAGTCAGGAAATATAATTTTCTAAAAAAATATGCAAGTATATTCGCACCCATCGCTTACTTTTTTCTTTTAAATAAGCTGTTTTATATTTTATAGCTGCCAAATTCAGTCGAGTACAATTTTAGATCATCATTTATGCCCAATTGAATTGTAGTACAAGTAAATGTGAAGACCACGTATAAATGAAGAACCATGGCGCAATTTTTTAAGGAAATTTTCTTCATCTTACACGTGACTTTTTTTTGGAACTGTACTCTCGTTTCTCTTCTTTTACCTTCTTTACAATTACACAATATATAAATGAAAAAAAAAGGCAACAAGAAAAACGTGTCGATTCTAATGGTTGTAACAACTTCGTTCAATCAAACACTTTTATCATGTTTTAACTCTGCCTGGTTCGGGTGGTTGTTGAATACAGCTTTCTTAATTTCCAAACACATATGTGTAGTCTACCTATGTTATTATTTCAAATTCAACTTTTTGTTTTTAAATTTTTCTGCATTTTTTTCATATTCTGTTCTTCGTAAATTTATCTAGCGTGTATTTCTCAATTTCCAACATTTTTCGAACTCTTTGTTTTTCCAAAATTCCAAGTCTATTTTTAGTTTTTACGAATTCCTTTCATTTATGTGCACTATCATTCACATTTCAATACAACCATATACCACGATAAATCCACAATTTCATATTTACCATAATTTAAATGGTAATGCCATCATTCACAAGTGATTTTTCCGTTATTCGGGCAATCCTTCTCATTCCGCGTAAAATATGAGAACAAACGAAGACGCCGATTAATCTTCAGGTTTCAGCTGCATGTTAATTTATGGGCGCGAAATTTCGCAGGCTAATCGTGGGTGTTGTACGGAAAAAGCTTTTCACAATGATGGATGATTTCAAAACAGACAACACAGAAATAATCTTCGCAATTATCTATCGTGCTGCATTCGTTTACCCATTGACGAGCTCTTCGTGAATGAAATTTATTTCACTCGATATTGATTTCATCGAGTGTAATGTAAACGCAGGTCGCAGGTATGGTATTCTGTCGTAATACTAGGATAGAATTAATCGCCTTTTTCTTTTTATTTCTTCAATTGATTTCTGGTAATCGAGGCTGATGTACTTGAGATGCTTTCGAATAGACGAAAAAAAAATCAAACGTCTGAATTTTCAACATTCACGGTCATCAGTTGAGTGAGTGAACTCTTGTGTCAATCATTAATGGGAACAAGTTCATTGTAACTGGTAGCCATATCAATATCGGCGTCAGTCAGCAAGTACCTAGGTATATAAACATTTAGAAAAAATCCACCACGCCGTAACCCTGAGGTAAATAATCAGGAAACCGGATTATTTTTTATACAGGCATATAGACGTCTATACAACATCCTGCGAGTTTCGATTGGACTTCCTATATACAAAGATGCGGTTTTATAAAAAAGCAACAGCACAACAACTGAATACAGATATTACGTGAAATCAAGCGAACCACAGTAAAGAAGATGAAACAATTAAGTTAGATTACCGACACATGGTGAACTTCGCCGGAGAAAAATTACCTATAAGGAAAACACAAGACTATATCAAATTTCATAATCCAATGGTTCTTCGACCATTTTCAAACGTGAAAGAAATTCCATGACGTCATATACCCTATGTAGGTGTTGGTAACGCATCATAAAACCAACAAATCCATATTATAACCATTTCAAAATCAGATTAAGGTTAAAGAAATTTTAAAGTATAATAATCCTTTAAAAATTGCACTAGGTGGAAACATTATACTTATTACGGTTACGTAGATACGTATTTCGTACCGTAGATATATCTTTCTATAGTCATTCTGCTCGTATATCAACGATTCCAATACTTCATAAATTTACAACCGGTATAAAAATAATGAGTTGTTTTCATCGATTGCATAATAATTCAAATACGAAATTCGTCATTTTTTTTCATCTATGACGCCGACCAAGGTCATCGATTTTTTTTACGGTTCTTGCAACGAAATTACAAATGAAAGAATGCCTTTTCTTGAAAGTGTACGAATACCTGAAATATCTTTCCCAAGTGAAGATATACCGTAGAAGGGGAAAGGAAAGACTGGGAAGATGGGAACGAAGCTCGACTGAATATACTTATTTAGAGACTCGGTTTCTAACATTTTTTTCGAGACTTTTCAACTTTAGACAGTTCAATTAAACGTGAAAAATACCTTCGCCCCCCTCACTGACCTTAAACTCATGAGCTGGTTTCATCTCTGTTTTGTAACAATACATGAAAAAATGAAGAATTCAATCACCTACTTATCATATCGTCAAAGTATTTCGAATGTACTCGTATGAAGGTGTAGACAAATATAATGGTAACCTACATTGGGGAATTTTCTGTCGTACTCGTAGGTGAAAAATAGAATCAAGAAGCTGAAAAATTACTCGATACGTCAGGTAAATAAAAGATAAAATTTCTTTTCGAGATTTCCACCTACGTTGTCACATCTCATTGAAAATGGATTTTTTTTCTAATGAGTAAATGGAAAAAAAGTGCGAAGTGATGTTCGTATGGTATTTTATCAAGGAAAGCGAAATTTATCAAGAGACGACGTTTTTTATAAGACTGAAGAAAGGTTGTTTACATATAGGTTCTTTATCTTTCTTTTCATTCTCATAAGGAGTGTAGACTAATACGTTCATTTTTACGAGTAAAAAAACACAAACCTTGCTCAAAAATGTTCGAAATTGTAACACGATGAGCTATCTATTTGTTTCATTTTCATTCGAGGGTTTTATTTCCCACTTTATTGAATTCGATATCACTCAGAAAATTTTATAAAGGTCTGGGTTAGGGTATTATTCAGAATTAGATTTTTCAATACTCTGAATACGCAGATATTGAAAGTAAACAACCTTCATGCTCAGTTATGGCTAGCCGTTTCATAAAATAAGTATCTACTAATAGAAAAAAAAAAGCTAACACAGGTAGCCTGTCAAAGCAATTTGATGGAGAGAGAGACGGGAAAAGGATAAACTGAAATTTTTTCAGTTTTATTTTCGAATTCGCAACAATAATTTTTTGAAAATTTCACAAGCCAAATTAAAATTTAATTTTTCACCATTTTAGCGATTTTTTTGGTAAATACCTATGTGAAAATATTTTTTAGGAAATTAATTTTTAAAAAAAAGAAGAGAAAATTCTGTATAATAGGAAACTTTATTTTTACAACTCGAAACCCCTTTGAAGGGGAACTTAAACCGCTTTTCTTACCTCAAAGGCCAGCAAACTTCTGAAAATATTTAAAGTTTGATAACTTTGATCATTTTTTGTCCAACTTATTCACTGATTTTTCAAAATAGAGTGAGATAGGAGGCGAGTTTTCATCTAGAGCCAGGCTTTTTATAAAAGACAATTGAGAGCATATCATGTATAATCTTTGTGATTTTTCTTATAAAATGAGCCCGATTTGATTGGTCAGATTTTCATTTTTTAGTTGTTTTTTGAGCGAAAACGATATGAATAAAACAATGCCGGTCCAAAGATTTTTTTAGAAGTACGATACTTTTTCCACTGTAAACGTTCAAAGTGTATTACCTAATAAAATTTGAATATATGTAATGATTTTCGACGATTTTAGTGTTATTGTGGTGTTCTGGTGAACATTTTTTTTCCAGGGATACCCATACATATTTTGTATATTATAGTTTGTAAAGTGCATATTTTACATATTTTGAACGTCATAATTGCATATTAGGTATTTGGACATGTTTTAGAATTTTTGGGGCGTAAAAATCCTTGCTCAATCTACAACACTGACTCAATTTTTCACGATGGGGCATAAAAAAGAACCAAAATTGATATTGATGGGGAAGAGGAGAGGGCTGAAAATCGAATAATTTTCAACTCATAAGGATTTTTTTCTGGATCAAATGCAATTTGTCTCAATTTTCACGAATCAAAATGAAATATTTTTAAAATTTTCTAAACGAAAAGTGATAACTTTCACAGAGAGCCTCTCCGGGTAAGATGGTGAAAATGGCCCTGTCACCGATTGGGATAAAACTCATCCAAAATGTTGGTTATGATGTAAAACCACCCCAAAAAAATTTGTAGACCCCTACTCCCACCCCAACCTGAAAAATACGGCCAAATATGGCGAAAATTCAATATTTTCTGTGCGGGTAGGGGGTGGTTCAAAATTTTTGAAGTTTTCACAGAATTTAGTGTCTAGGCTGTCTACATAGGTGTATACGTGAGAATTTTTTCAAAAAACATTTCACATATTTTCTGGGGTCTTCCAGGGGTTGAAAAATTTAAAAATTCATATAAAAAATGGAGGAGGAGCCATGGCTGGATTTAAAAAAAAATAGTGTTATACTCTTAAGTATAAGATATATTTTTGGGGGGACTCAAAAATGGGTGCAACATGGTCAAAAATGATAAAAACTTGTGAAAAACACGCTTTTCATTGAAATCTCCTTTTCCTATTAAAAATGCAGTTTTGCCATTGTGGTCCAGTTGTCCACCTACCTTCAAATTTGGCCCTTCCCTGATAAGTCATTTTGAGCTTCAGCAACATTTTGTATGCAATGGCCTCGCGAGCTTGATTTCACTGCCGGGGAGAGGGGAGTTGGAATTTTGTCGTATAAAAATCTTTGAAATTTTAAATGGTAAATTGATGTGAGGAGGATCGAAGAGGGTAGTTGAAATGTACTTTTTTATGCTTCATTTCCAAAATAACACAGAACAAAATTGAATTTTGCAAGATGGTTTTTTTTACAAACTCACCTACTTACTCTACAGTGGAGTATAATTACAAATTTTAGAAAAATTTCAACAGGAAAAGTTACAATCACAGAAAAATTTACTTGCTATTTCACCAAGTAGGTAGATAGGTACAAGTAACTATATATTTCGCTACAAATAATTGAAATTTTGAGAAAAATCGAAGTTTTCCCACTGAATTTTAGAAGAAAAAATTTAGAATTCCTGGATAAAAAAGAACCTTGCAAGAAAAATGAAAGTTCAGTAAAAAAAATTGTAATTTTAGGAGGAAAATGATAATTCATCAGAAAATAGACTATCGCAGAATTTCAATACGAGAATTGCCATTGAAATTTTAGCAAGGTGATCGAAAAATTTTGTGAAAAAATTCATATTGCATTTTAGTCCTATCGCTATTTTAAAACGAAAAATTTAAAGTTCAACAAAAAAATTAAGACTGAGTTTCAGAAGAAAATTTCCTTATTTAAATTTTTGTTAAATTTTTGCCCAATTTGCCAAATAGAATTTTTATCTCATCAAATTTGTCCAATTTATACAGTGTACTATTCAATATTCATATTGTCAAATCTGCCGAATTTTTCCAATGAAAATCCTTCACGGGTGTGTGATTCACCCCCCCCCCCCCCCAATACCAGGTCCCTGCAGGTAAAACTGCTCGAACCAGTTTTAAACAATATACTGTTTAATGGGATAGAAGATGTACAAAATTATGTAAAAATAGAGCATTTTTCATACTTCAAACATTTTTTTTTCTAGAAATTTATGAA
Source organism: Pseudococcus longispinus (assembly GCA_900064475.1). Classification (NCBI taxonomy): domain Eukaryota; kingdom Metazoa; phylum Arthropoda; class Insecta; order Hemiptera; family Pseudococcidae; genus Pseudococcus; species Pseudococcus longispinus. The sequence continues at coordinate 6,422 of FIZU01058395.1, forward strand.
GAATTAGAGGAAAGCCATGATTTGACGAATCAAAGATGCTTTGTTGTAAGACGAGTGGAGAAAGAAAATGTGATGAAAGTAAAAGATTCATTTTTAACAAGTCTTCTATGTATGACCTTTGATGAAAGATTTCCTTGAAAATATTGGTGACCAATAAAACATGGGTAAAAATTTCACCGTTCGTTGAGACCGCTCTGTATAAATTTGACACACTGAATAAAAATATACGTAGGCCATTTTTTGAAAAAACACGTGTTTTGTGATACCATAAATATCGTACAACCCCTACAATTGACCTTCAAACACAAAACTTGAATTTTGCCACATTTTCCACATCTCAGACGCACAAGGCAGGAAACCACACCGCATCGAAACACCCTGTAAACGGAATTCATTAATATTCTACACCGCCGACTTTCTAATTTTCAAAATTTTACTATACACATCGAGGTTCTATACGTAGACTTTGTATCACTTTAGAAAATACGTTTTTTTAACGTGACTCTAGCGGATTACAGCAAACGTGTTTTCATTTTACGAAAACCCATAACTCGGCGAAATAAGTAGTACCTTTTCTGTATTTCATTCGCTTTTTCGATCACAGCAAATTATCAAAGTTCAAAGGAAACCCAAAGAAAATACCGACGGTGAAAATCTGGCGACGAAATTTAATCAATATTTCATCATACTTTTGCCATAACCGGTGGATGATTTTTTTACCATATTACAATGAGAATTGAAAACCAGGCCCAGATTCGGATATATTGAAACTTGAGATTTTCGTTAATCGTATACAAATGAAGGTATATGTTTCGCACTAACGATGTTCGTGTTCGAGGATCACGTAACTGTAATTTAAATATTGCAATAGTATCGTAAAATTACATAAACCGATCGTATAAGTGCGAATCGAACAGTGGACAGTATCGAAAAAAATCGCCAAACAAATGTCATAAAAAATACGCCAACAGGTTATCAAGGTAGAGTCGAATTTCCCTGTCATAGGCTAAGGATGACTTGAAAAATTAGTAAAATGAATTTCTTGTCATAAATATAACCATGCAGCCTGTTGGAATTCCCCTTAAAGTTCAATTGGTCATTTAAAGTACTCAAACGAATGTACAATGTATATTGTATGTAAATAGGTACCAAATACATTGTATAGGTATAAAATACGATTAAGTACATTATCAAGTTATTAAGGGAGACCGCCATAAAAAACAAAATTTATACTGACGTGAGTTATACATAAGTATGCTATTACGTTATGTAGCGAGTGTAGGTTCACCTTGAGGTATACTTTTTTTTAAAGAAGTTGTGCCAAGATCAGCTGGATATCTATATCAATTTCCAATTCCAGCCTCCTACTTTAATTTTTAAGGTTCGTGTACATACGTCAATGAAAAATCTAAAAACAACTGCTCGAATTATCTAAAAATAGTGAAGGGTTAGGACCCACCATGCATTTTTCATTTTCAACCAACGCCTTAATTAAAGTAGAATTCGAGTACGTACACATTAAATGCAAAAATTATTGGGGAAAATCCGGCTAAAAATACCAATTAGAGTAACTGGTCCAATAATCCAACGAATGTCAGAAATTTTAAACGAAACATGCATCGATAATCATATTATCAATGTATTTAATTAGGCGAACCAACTTACATATTAACTGCCGGGTACCTGGAGTATCTTCAAGGCGGCATCGACATAAACCATTCGACTTGGCGATCAAAAACAAGTCTTTAAATCCGTTGGTCACGTTTCGATCAATGGTTATTTCCAAAATCTGAAAAAAAAACAAATGTGCAAACATTTCGTAAGCTGTGGTATAGGTAGGTAGATAGTCGAATAGTACGAGTATATACGCCTCGAAAGAGACATTTCTTTTATAATACGTGTCGTGTACAAATACCCTGACAAGGTGACTAGAGACGCATTTGTAAACCACGCGCCACCATTCGACCTATTTTACAAAAATAAAAAAATTATCATTTTAGGGCAACAGGGTGAATAATTTTTTTCATCTTCGCGGATGGTTTCTGCCATCGGCGAGATAGATAAGTAAAAGGGCGAGGGAAAACCTTTGAGAAATTTTTTCGCGTTTTATCAGCCGCGAAATGACAGACGTTCGGAATTTTTTAGGTTGATTATATTAGCGAGAAAAATATACCCATTTAGGATATTACCTACTTATCAGTTTCGCACGTTATCTAGTCGTGCTACGAGTTATTGATTTTTACAACCATAATTCAAATAGATAAACTTTTTTTGGAGTAATTTTTTGGTATTTCTTTTTACCGTTTTTTTGAATATTTACCGTTGTAGAAAAAATTGATTGTACACTGTACTACGAATCAAAATTTTAATGAAAACTTCAAAATTAAAAAGAAATTTTTGAAAGAGACATAAAAAGATATTTGTAAAAAATTACTTGATACGAGTACGTAGTTATATTGAAAAGTTGTTCACATAAAGATGAAAAATTGCATAAAAGTTGTTTCAAATTTCCTTTAAAAAGTCATTAAGTATAAATTAGATACGAAATCATCAAAATTGTTTACATTGTCAAAAAAATCATCGAAAATGTTGCAAAAGAAGTGAAAAATTTGATAAAAGTGTCTCAAATGTTGTAAAACTCGTGGAAAAGTCGTCAAAAACATCTCAAATGTTGTGAAAATAGTTGAAAATTACATTAAAATCATTGGAAATGTCCAAAAATACCTCGAAAAACAGTTGAAAATTTCATAAAATTCTTCGAAAAATGAGCCAAAATTGTGAAAAAATTCGTAAAATATGAGATTTTTCATGATTTTTATGAGTCTTTTGACAACATTTCAGACGGTTTTGACGAACTTGTCACAACTTTTGCAACATAATGATATTTTTGAACATTTTTACAGCATTTCGAGACATTTTTGGAGATTTTTTTGATATATTTTGCAACATTTTCAATGATTTTTAAGGAATTTTTGAATATAGTTACAACTTTTAAATGCATTTTTGACGAATTTTTCGCAAATTTTGCAACATTTTCGAAGTTTTTATGAAATTTTTGACTATTTTATAACTTTTTATGTATTTTTAACGACTTCTTCATCAAGTTGGCCAACTTCAACTTTTGTGAGGCAAAATCGTAACGAAAAAATTTTCCTGGTCCCTAGCTACGAGTATAACGCCATAAAACATTCGCGTAAAAATACATAGAAATACAAAAAATTATTAAAATAAAAAATCATTTAAATGCACATAAAAAAATTTGTTGATTTTTATATTTTAAAATTTTTTCATAGTTTTACCATTCTGAATTCGAATATTCTATTTTTAGCATATTTGCAAACGTGCCCAATTTTGGCAATTCTTCAAGTATTTTTATAATTTTTCATGTATTTTTATAATTTTTCATTTCTTACATTTTTACTGTTTTTCTTCTAGCCATATTCTCAAGGATTTTTAGCAATACCTTAGGTACCAATTAGTTCGTAATTTAAATGATACATACTTAATGATTTTTATAGTTCTGCATTGATTTATATCTAATTTCGAATAATTAGTTAAGCATTTTCACGATACTTTTAGTTTTTCAACAAAAAAAATGAGTAAATTGAGTCATAAAATCAATGACCTTTTGAAGAGGAGGGGGGGGGGGGGTTCGAAAAAAATTTGAAGAGGAGGGGGGGGGGGGGGATTCGACAAAAATTTATAAATCCAAGAGTCAATTTGATGATCTTTTTTTCTTTGAAACGTATATTATGTAGGTATTTCAACAGAAGGACACTAAATCATATTTGCCAATTATTTTTATCACTCGTCTAATATTTCAAAAAAAAAATAGGTCATAAAATTCATAAAATTATAGCAACGAAATCTATAAAATAGTAGGTATATCCATGATTTAAAATTTTTCTCTTTCAAGGAAAACTTGGCTAATTTGCTTTTGAGAGTTCTCATTGTAACAATTTTTAAAGTCATCTGAACGTTGAAAAAGCAACAATTGAAATGAAATCGTTTTCTGACTTTTTAATCATCATCATCCTTTATGAAAAATTTAAGTAGATACAATAAAAAATACCGACCTTCGAAGAATAGTCGCAGTCCCACACATTTCTGGCAGCAGTAATTTTCAACAAATTAGACCAATATTTGAGAGAAAATTTGATAATTCAAAATTTTAAAATAAAAATATCAAAATCGAACTTTTAGAATACCTACTTAAAAAATAATATTCCTTGACGGTGTTTTTTCCGCTAACTTGACCTTTTTTTGACATCTATTCTTTGCTTCCTTTTTATTTATTTCTCTCTCTCTTTTCCCCTTTTTTTCATTTTTTTTATTATATTTCTATTACTTTTACTTTTATCTTTTCTGTTTTTACTTTTGTTGATTTTTTTAGTATTTTTTTTCTTCTCCTTTTTATCATTTTTTATTATTAGTAAATTAAGTTGTCGAGGGATAATTTTTTTGCCTATTTTGTATCTTTTCTTTGTCACATGTATTTCACTTTTGTCTTCTCATTATTTAATTTGTTTAAATATCAAAAACTGTTGCAGCCAAATACAAGCTTTACTTAGTGGGCTGCAGTAGTTTATAGCGAAAAAAAATAATATTTTACATTTTTTATTCGTCTTTGTAAAACTCCAGAACGAATTTTTGCATTGCTTTCCTATTTTCCTCTCATTCAATTTCTTTTTCTTTCTCCAGCAGTACCTAATTAGTGAACACAGTCACACATGGTTAAACCCATGACGGAGGGAGAGGGGGGGGCAACTCCCTCAGAAGTTGAAAAAATTTCACTCTGAGTCCGGAAAATCAAGTTCAAAGTTTAAATACAATGCGGTAAATCTTTTTTTAAAGAAAAATTGATAAAGTTCAATTTGGAATATTAAAAATTACAATTTTGTATGGAAATTTAACTTTTGGGGGCTGGTATGGGCAGAAGGGTGCTAAGTAGACCAAATTTATTGGTTTATGTTGTGGGATTTATCCAAAAAGGGATTGGGGTAGAACCCATATAGGAGGATTATTCAATTTAAATTTCATAAACGACGAAAGGAAGCACACAATACAGCACAAACGAACCACAATTCTCTTACATGGTAAAAATTTGGAAGGAATAACGGCTTAAAAAACCGAAATTTTTTCATAAACGAATATGTCGGAAGAAAGACCTTTAAATTTACATTTCATTAATTATTTTTGCTTATTAGATCCAAGTTATGTACGAGTATATAGTTTTCGAATTTTTTGAAATACTTGTTTTTTTTCCTGTGATTTTGGGATGGAGATCAATCTATGAAACCTCTCTCTACTCTAAATACTTTTCTATTAATTTACCTATGAACTTCTGAATTACTCCCTCGTCTCTCTCATATCACGCTTTGGTTTGAAAATGAAACAAAGTAGGTACAATAAAATGGACAAAGTGGATCTTCCCAAGAATTTTCCCTAAAAATTCGAAGAATTACCAAAACATCTTCGATTAATACACTCGCATCTTGCTGAAATCTTAATCACGAATCTTCCCAACCGATTTGATAGCAATTCACACTAAACAAATTCCACAACCCTGTCATAAAAATAATCCGTCCAATAAATTCCTATGCACCATCCTCGCACATCATTTCCAGCCAAAAAATCATCTGACCGATTACACAACATAAGAGCTACGTAATTAGCAATACAATGATACCTCTGCTTCAAGCTTCATGGAAACACCCTACACACCACTTGAACTTCAATTACATAAGAAACAAAGTATACAAGATACTCGTTCCAGTGCCATTTATACAAAACGTACAAGCTCTCGGCATGAGATTCAGCCTACGTTTCGACATAGTCATTCAACACGATTAAAAACTACATCGACGGCTGGACTATTTTTTAAATACATTCAATTAGTCGTCGTCTAGTAAACGGAAACAAGCATACGGATCGGGCAAGTTCCTTGAGAGGTTCACGGACGCAGACCGCTTGCGGCAAGGCGCTTCGAACCTACGTCCGTTTATTAAATAATGGGGCTTTTTGCTTTACTTTTTTTTATTACCCAATTGCTGTAAGTTTCGATCGAGTATTTAAGTACATTTGATACCTGCACACCATCTTCCTGGTTCGAATCGCCTCACCTATTATATCGTAAAGTTTTTTATACACATTTGTAATTGTTTCACCGCGTACGGGCGCAGCCTGGGTAAATTTTTCATTTATTAGTAAACACAGCATATCGTATTTATACGAGATCGTCATACTCATACCCGCCAGTATTATGCAATATAAATCTTCATCGTGATTGTAATCTCGCGTACTGGAATCGTCTACACACAATATATGTGTTTGTTACACTCGTATCTTGGAACTTGAACCATTTCAAGGGCTTTCACTTGACGCAGCGATCAGCAAAAATACCTATAGGTGTTTGAAGAGAGATGTACCTACGAATAGAATCGCGATTTGTAATAAAAATAGCAAGGTCTCGCGAAAAAGGGAAGTAATTAATGCGATGTGATTCTACAACAAATATCCCCATAGGTAAGTGATTAAACCATAGGTACGAAAATTCGTGTCTCGATGGGTACTTTTGTCTTTATCCCAATCTAATAAGTTGCACGTTGGTACTTACGTTATACGAAAAATATTATACGACGATTTTGCGTAGGTACATCAGCAAACGCCCATGATTAATGAGTAATCCGGAGGTTAATGTTATGGGCATTTTTCAGCAACGTCATCGCGAGGTAAAGGTTAAGGTAAAATAGATATCGTGGTACGTAGGTACTTCCTTTATGTACGGTGAATTTCCACGTACGAGTATGTATCAACATTAGCTATTTTAGAAGCTCTACCGGTATCATCGCCCAGACTCATAATCATACCAACAAAAGTTACGCGTCATTTTTACCAATTTCATTTTTATAAAGCCGCAATTTCTCGCCTTTTATGGAGCTTTTTGGTGACCTCGTTCGCCACCAATTCGTTCAGTTCTTTGTGAAAATACCGGACGTAAAAACCAATGGTGCTTGAATCGCAGGATTACCTCCTTTCAACAGACTTTGTAATAAACTTCGTCAATGTTTATAACGCTATGGATTCAAATTACCTAGGTAGTAATATAGTCTAGAGAAGAGGTTACCACAAAAAAAAACAGGGTAAACTTCTCTTTTTGAACACGAGTTGGCATGTGATTTTTCTTTCAATATCAACCAAAAGAAAATTTTGAAGAAGAGACCAGCAAATGTTGCCCTTAGGAGAGAGCAGGAGGAGGTTTTAGGAGTGGAAACAGGAACGCTGCGGTGGATTGTCCTTGCTTTTTTTTTTGGAAAGTTGGAGAGGGAATCGAAAAAAAGTTGTGGGGGGACGTTAAAAGACTGTGAACATTTTTTTGGGTGTTTGACTTGAACCAACATTTTGAAGGTGAGGGTCAAAATTTTGAAATTTTCAAAAACTTATAAAACTAGGTATCGAAATTTTTTAATTTTTGTGGGTAGTTAGTCGTATTGCTACCCTAGAAGAGTAAAAAATCCTGGTTTTCGCTGATTTTTTCAGGGGTGTTCAGATGAATTTTGTACATGGCCAAAATGGTTATTTTTGAGGATATCTCAAAATTGAATTAAAAAAATATATGAAACATCAACAAAATTGCATAGATAATGACAACAATTTTCAAATGTTGTAAAAATTGTTTGGCATAAAAAGCTATCCGATCATTAAAAAAAAATTGCTAAAAAATGATTGTTTTCAAAAATTCAACAAAATATATTTAAAAGTTGAAAAAAAAGTCAAAAATAATAGACAAAAAAACGGACAAAACTTTCAGAATGAGCTCATCAATAAGAAATATCCATGTAAATATTGATAAAGTTTTCAAAAGTTTTTAAAAGTATGACAAAATATTTAAAATTTGAAAAAAACGTAACGATGGACTTAAAAAGGGAATTTCTGAACATTTTCAAGTCCAACATGTCAACAGCTGTTTTCAATTATTATTTTCAAGTTCGAAAAGTCATTTGGGTAACAAAATTTACAAGTATTTAAAAGTTTCACAAAATGTTGAAAAGTTGAAAAAAAAAGGTAACGCAAAAATGGACAAAATTTTCAGAATGACATCCCCCCCCCCCTCTCAACATACAAAACTTATTCATGTCAAAACCAATTACATGCGGTTTGATCGACATTAGGGGGTTTAGGGGTTCGATTTCAAATCCAGATGCACATACGACGAACCACGACACTATTTTCCTTTTTTAGGACTTAGGGAGTTTTCAAATTTCCTTCATTACACGAGATTATCTTGTAATTTCATGTTATTTCGCAGCAATTAAAGAACCCCTAAAAATTATCGTGTCAAGGTTCGTTTTATGAGCATCTGGTGTGGAAATCGAACCGTAGGTAATTGGCTTCTTTGTTCAATTTTGGGATATCCTCAAAAACAACCATTTTGACCATGTACAAAATTCATCTGAACACCCCTAAAAAATCGGGAAAAGTCAGAAATTTTTTTTTACTCTTCAGTAGTAACAAAACGACTAACTACTTTAAAAAATTTTTAAAAAATCGAAATTGTTTTTTTTAAGCTGAAAATTTCAAAATTTTGATTCAAGTCAGAGACCCAAAAAAAATTTCAAGGTCTTTTGACGTCACCCCACAACTTTTGTTCGATCTTCCCTACAACTTTCAAAAAAAATGAAAAAGACGATCCACCCCAAAACACACCCTTATTGCTTCACATAAAGTGCACTATGTATGGGGTATGTTTGGTATCATTTCCATATAACTTGACCTTCCTGAGCTCGAATCTGTCATCTCTCATCAGTTTCCCGACTGAAAGTAGAGAGGTGGCACAATTGAGAAATTTGTGTCGCAGAAAATGATCAATTTTTGTCAAAACAGAGTAAAATGACAATTTTTAATTTTTTGAGCTCTGTAGGGGTCGCCAATTGGAGCAAGAAACATGTTTTCATCATAAATCAAACTTTATGAACCCGAATTCAAAGTTAGTTTCCAGATAGGAAGTAAGAATTCTTGCAATTGGCGAATTTTCTCAGCGTAAAATGGCCAATTTTAGTTTAAATTGGCATTAAATCGCAGTTTCTCATTTCTCAACTCTTATACATTTCACCGATTGCGGTATAAAACCTTTTTTGAACCTAATTCGAATCTCCTAAAGTCAAATTTTAAGTTAGTTTCCAGATAGCAAGAAAGGAATTCTCATAATTATCGAATGTGTAAAGCATATACTCGTAGTGATCGATTTGTGCTTAAATTGAAAGAATTTTTTCATTTTCGGAAGAACAGCTCTTCCCCATTTCAAGATGGGTAAAAAATTATAGAATAAAATATAACAGATTTTCAACGATCGACAATTTTTGTTTGAAACTTTTTTTCGTATCTTTAATTTAGAAAATTTTTTCACCCGGGTGTCCCCAAAGAAATTACGTTGAAGTAAAAAATCTAGATACGACAAAAAGCTGAAAACAAAAGTTGTAGAGAACTATAATTTTTTTCCTATTCTGTAATGGTGAGAAGCCATTCTTCTTAAAAGATGAGTAAGAATTTGTGCATAGTAGACGCATGAATTTTTACAAATATTGGACATTTTCTGTGAAATAAATTTCACGATTGTGTCAATTCTCAGTTTAAGAGGGTCACACTCCTAAAACCCCTTCCTGCTCGTCCCCCTAAGGGAAATTTTGTTTTGATTTCAACTCGTGTTCAAAAAAAGTAGGTACACCTGCATTGACCGCTTAAACCATAAATGTTTCCGGGGTTTACATTTTTATGTTATTATTGTCTGACTAGAATATTCACACATACAAACACAAGCTCAAACACCTCTTTACATATTTTCCTTGTATCTATATAACTTACAAATCTTCTGTATAGAATTTTCAAGTAATTAACGTACTTCGAGTTGGATAATACTTTAATATAAATTAAACGATATTTGTTTGCGAAAGAAGACGAAAATAATAGTAAAAATAGCCTGCTTCACAACAACGTATAATGAGCAAAGCTTGTAAAGCCTGTACAAGGTAAATACATTTACCTACCTTCTGAAACAACACCGACCCAAGGTACTCGAGCAGGAAAATATTTTTTAAAATTACCCATATACTTATAAACGTGGGTAATACCCATCGAAAATCTAATTTTACAATTTTTTCCACCCAATTTTGCAAGTGTCACTTTTGTGAAAAATTTCCAACTCTATTTTTACCCCCACGAACAATGTTTCCATAGCTGTCTGCACCATATACCATTCATATTCGTAATGAATATTTCAAAAAGTAAACCAATTGGAAGAATTCAGGTGTTTGGTGGGTCGTTTTCCCAAGCCCTCGATGACGTCTTTTCCATTTCGTACTTGACGCGTTGGTCGACGATACGGGTACAATTTTGGCACCGTTTATTTTCACTCGAATTACTTTTCTTTTCCTCGGTACATGCGAAGATCATAATAATGACGCACATTTATACGCAAATGAACCTCAAATGAAGCATAAACACAACGGGAAAAATGGTTTTTACGTCAATGATGTGTATTTCTAAAGGATACGAATCCAAAAGGAAAGAATTTATCCGCTGTAAAAAAAGAGAGCTTGTTTGGTAGATATACTGTTATTTATGTTATTACACCTTTACACCGATGGACGTTGGTATTCCACCGAGTATCTTTAATTAACGTATTTTCATCATTAAAAAGAAAACACACACGCCAATTCGGCATCCAAACCAACCATTTGTTGAGATTTTTTCTGCTGGAGTCGTCTACTAAGTATTATAAAAAGTGCAATACCATGTTTCTTCTCCTCCGAAGGAAACATTAGACACGTGAACCTCGAGAGACGAAAAAAAATTGACGACGATTGTTTAAAACCGTGACCTACATTGAAAGAATATTACCATCGCGAGTAAAATGTATACGTCTGGGTACATTGCAGTCTGTTTAAATATTATACAAATCTGTTTTCGCGAAAGATTCTCATCCGATGGCGCATTCTTATCTGTAACTGTAGTTACGTATCGGAATGAAAATTGTTCGTTTTTTCGCGAAATTAAAAAAGAATTTTCCATAACGTTTCGAATTTCAGCAGGAATTTTTTCATATCTTTGATTTCGCTTTGAAAACTTTCCCTTTCGTTTTCGAGACGATTCGATTTGTCTGGAATTTTTTTCCAAGTGACGATGAAACGAGATGGAACAAACGTTAGGAATCGATATTTTAATTTATAGTCTGTTTTTTTCTTTTTCCTTTGCGTACCTATTGGACACCTTCGTAGAGTTTGGGATGTATTTTTTACCGGTTGAAAAGTTCTCACCGCGTTTTCATACAACGTTTTATTCCATTTTCGAATAATAAATGTGCGAATTTTAATAAAAAAAGGATCCAGTCAGAATAATAACCATCTTCGATTCTCTACATAAAAAAGGCAAGTAAAAGTGTTAGATGTCAATCAGATTTAGATAGCTAGGGTGTTTTTGTCGTAAAATCAAATAAATACATTTTTGCATCAACGAAAAAAAAAAACTAGTTTCATGGCGAATTCTCCCTCGCCCCTCCAGTCAAATAAAACTATCTGTTTCATCACCTACATCGTTGTGGAATCTTGATGCGATTAATTAGAATAGTACCTATCGAGATAGTGTGCAAAATATCGCTTTCACGAAGGTTATTACCTAATTGAATACTCGATATTAAAAATTGATCTAGATTTCTGAACCAACGTCGACGATTTTCGTCAGTCTTCGATCCTTCAAATGAAAAATGTCGCAGGAAGAAAACTTGATTTATTTCCCTATTTCAAAAATGCATTGAACTGGTAAAAAGTACCCATCATACGAGTATAGCATGAGAGTTGTTAAATTAGTAAAATGCATTATGAAAAATCGGGAATTTTCCTTTAGAATAGGTCTTAAATCATTGATATGTTTTTGCCTATGAAATATTACACTTTAATTTGTTCAAAACTTAGCATTCCGATAAATCCATCAAATTAGCAACACCATTTAACACTTTTTTTGTAATTAAGGGAGATAATAAAACTCGTAATCTAAACCCATCCAGAAAAACATAAAATCTGACATTCAATATAAAATCAATTAAAATAAATTTAGTTGATTTTTTATTAAAATGTCAGATATCTAAAAAATCACACGTGAATATTTTTCAATCATTTTTTTCTCATTTCATCAACTTTCTGATTTTCTGAAATTGTCCTAGTTCTAAAACATACTACAAATTAGGGTGGTTCTTATATTTTATACTTGGTGAAATTTTTTTTCTGATTCGTTTTGCTCCCACCCACTAAAGTTGTTCCTTTTTATAAAAAAATTGATCCTTAAAAAGTTTCAGCCCCCTACAATCCCATGAATAGTGTCAAATCTTTCCTATTTTTTTTTGCTCCATTCTCTACTAATTCTCCATATTTCCACTTTTTCATAACAAATGATCATCTTCATCGCCCATTCTTCCCTTATGATTTTGGCATGAACCGGAACGTCTCCTTTCCATTCATTTAAATGATAAGATTTCCAAGAATCCCGAAAACCTCTCTACAGTAAATTCTCAGAACAAGCTCATTTTTAGCGTAGGTATCCCTCCCAAATTAAAATACACGGATATAAAAAAAAATCTCCAAAGGGTATAAAAAAAGGCGATCACAATAATTTAATTATACACCGTATCTCTGAATCATAACACAAGCATCTACTCGTATAATTAGAGCGAGAAAAAATTAACCTCAATTTACTTGAAAATGTAACCTTACGAGTGATCATATAAGGGGGTGTTATCGAACCGCGAATAAATCATTAATTAAAGCATATTACAAATAATAATGAAAAAAAGTAATTTCGCGCGATGCAAAAAAAAAATATATTGACCGAGCAGCAGACGTATATATCATAAATTAATACAGGAAGATAACCGAATGTCTAAATCATACAGGAGAACTGTATCAAGGTGAATTCTCATATGAGAAATATACAAGGTGTCCGAAGCGTAGGTAATGCGGCAACTGCTTGAATCAAGTGATAGTGAATGTAAATAAGTAGCTAAGGACGAGTATACAGATTGGTATTAAAAACGAATTCGAATGGTAATTGATTTATGACGAGCTAAAACTCGAAATATTGCAATGTCACTGTCATCACAATTATGTCCGCAAACGTAGTAATCCGTCAAATAACGTGTAAAATTATCTATCGAATTGATACGAACCATGAATGTATTTGTAGATAGAGGTACCCCTGGTTACAAGTACATTATAATACTCGTAGTCTACATTGATAATGCAGTACGACAAACGAAAAAGGTACCTACGACTTTATCAATGAAATAATACCGTTTTTCAACAAACTCAAAACGAGACGAGAACTTATGGAATTAGTTCTAGAGCATGAGCATGAACAGAACGCCATTACATAACGAGCGTTTTAAAACACCATTTACTTCGTTGAACTTGAATTATTTTAACATTAAAATTGAAAGCCGTGTACAACGACACGACTAACTAGTAAACTAGTCGTCGTATTGTTGTGAAAACTTATTACCTAGTGTTTATTTCGTGACCAGAATTACCATGGAAAGAAGACAACTTGTATCTGAACATTTTCAGTGTCATCAATGCGAAAAACTTGATACGGGAAATGCTCCTTTCAGCGATTTCAATGAAACAAAAATCATGTTCGCAGTTTACATTTTATCGACGAGAGCGTCGAATCGTCGTTAAATAAGTCGTAATTTATCTTACTTTTTAAGCACGAAATGAAACAAGTATAAGTATACGTAGATGAGAAGCTACGTATAAACACTATATAGTGACAATGGTAACTTTATAGGTTTTCCATGTAATTTGTTGCGGAATTGTTGTTCGCAGACTGGTTAGAAAATCGAGCCGGTATGTTTTCCTTAATCGCGAAAAATTTTTCTCTCTTTGGGATAATTTAATTAAGCCAAAAACTCGAGTAATGAGTAAGAAAAGGAACTCTTATTTTGCTAAAACGTCGATCAAAAAGAACTAGGTACAAAATGAAAACTTATAAAATCAACCAAATAGGTAAACGAATAGGTAGGTATTTCGAAGAGATTCATATAGCTAGTTGTACTATGTAATCACATCGTATATTCTTATCAAAGGAAGTTTTATGTTTTTTCGTCATTCAACCATAACAATTTTCAAAACGAAAACTTAGGTAGTCAATGTGCAATAACCACGCTATTGTTGTTTAATACTAAAAATGCATTTTTATGCTTCATTTTTGAAAACAAACGTCATAAAGTCTAAGCTCTTTCAAGGTATTAAACTTATTTATTCATTGCACAGTTACATTTGCATTTTCAAAACGAAGTAGTCCTTTCATATTCTGCATAGGTACTGAGAACTTCACGAGCTTTTCCCCAGGGATTTTGATTAAAACTGATATCATTGGAAAGCCTTGGCTTAAGAAGCACGCCAAGAAAATTTCAACTGTCAAATTTGAGGTTAGACTTCTCAGTAAAATTTCAAAGTTTGAAAACTACCTTTTTGGCAGGTAAATTGGATAAATTATTATTACGAAAAAATTGATTATAGGTATTCCAAGACAACCAATTAAAATTACATGTACTCTTTGCCTATAAATTATAATCAAACAACTACCAAAATTTACTGATGGAAGGAAAAATTTTCAATTATAGAAATATTATTGAAAAATATGATAAGGTGTAATTCTGTATTATTTTCAACAAAGTAGGTACCTACTCAGATACAAAAATTATGAACAGATTCAAGTATGATCGTATTGTATAATTTTATAGGATTAGATTTATGCATATTTTTTCTTCTTCTTTCTTTTTTGAAAAATGTTACAAAAATTGAACTATTTTAAGGTATTTGATATTATTTACGACATCTACCCCTTCAATATTGATGATGGGCAAAAAAGCACACATTATTTGTTTATTATAACTCAAGGAAGCTCCAGACATAATCCATTTTTGGTAAAAAAATTTTCAATGAAATCTTGTGAATTTTCACTGTTTAGGTCAAAACTATCCAAACTTAAAATTGGCAACTAAAATTTAGGTGGTGTGATAACTGGATCGAGGGCTCTCATGTTGACCACTTTTGATCAAAATCCCCGAAAGACTTGAAAATCACTAAAATACGAGTAGTAATTTGAGTCAAATCGAAGTAAAATTGCGATAAGGATCAAAAGGGTGAGGTTGATCCGTCCTCGAGGACTAAAGTGTTGGAAATCATGATGTAATATTAGCGTTTTAATGCTATTCTTTGCAAAAATTTTCGCTCTAGATTCATTTGTGCTCGATAGATTTACCTATTTTTACAAAATAATTTTTATATGCTTAAATTAAATAAAGTATGATTTTCATTGATTTTTCTAATGATGATTTTTTTCATTTCTGACTATTATTGTGGCCATTTTAATAAAAATAGGTCGTATAATTGACTGAAATATGATGAAAATCCTTGAAAATGTCATCGAAATCCGAATCGTTGAGAATATTGTTAAAATCGTTAAAATACTGTACAAAAGTAATTGTTTTAAAATGTATGAAGTCATAAAAATTGGGTTATAAATATGCTGAAAATCGATAAAAACTCCACAATTTCTTTTGCATTGTTGAAAATTTAAAAATTTATAGGCACGTATGAGGTATAAGTGTTTCACTGAACTTTACATTTCTTTTTACAATTTTTTGGGAAATTTTACAAATAACTCAAAATTTTTAAATGAAGTAGGTATTGTCACCCTCCTCCCTCTCCCCTTCGCCCAACGTCGTCGAGCCATTAGTTAGAAATTATATTAAAAATAATTTTTTTTAATTTACTTTTTTGGCAAAGTTGAGTTCAAATTGGTCGTAAAACACTCGCATTTCGATTTTTTTTTATTCACCCAAGAAATTGCACACAAAGGCTTTGATGCGGTAGGGGGTCAATCGGCCTCTGGTCGAATTTCAAAATTTTTTCAGGGCTTCCGATTTGTTATGATAAAATATGATTGTAGAACTTATATGGAATCCTTTACCTCACCCCTGGAGGCTGGAGAGCTGGGCTCTCTAAATAGTGATTTTAAGCTAAAAAATGCTATCTCAGCAAGTTTCTGATCGATTTTCATCAAACTTGATATGCGGGTACAGGTACTCGAGGGAAACGTTGTGAAATTTTTTCCAACTCTTACAATGACCTTGAAATCGACTTTGAAAACTTCAAATCGCCACAGGGAGCACAGTTTTGGTGCGGGCACAAAAAATTGTTTTTTCATTTCCTAGAATATTTTGAACGACAGAATTTTTTTTGATTTTTGCCGAGGGGGGAGTCATGCCTAAATCTTGAAAAAGCTGTTTTTTAGTTCGTTTTCCTCCCTTAACTAAGTCATTTCTGGTCGCAAAATTTTTCTTTTTGCAATATAATATCATCAATGACACCAAAATACCCCATCAACCTGCATTTGGATCAAATTCGTTCATTTTCTCTCTTTTTTACAACTTCCTTTTAATATACCCGAATAACGCCATTTTGGGAACTTGAACCTTCTTTGAGATGAGCTATGGGTCTAGAAATCATGTTAGGACTTGTTTTAAGTCGATATTCATCAAATATTACAATTTCAGCAAAATCGAGAAACTTTAATTTTTTAAAACTCATTTCACGTAAAATTTTTCAAAATCAAAAATACTCACTCAATTCGTGAAAACGAGCAAAAAAATTGGTATTTGATGAATATCGACTTGAAACAAATCTTGACTTGATTTTTAGGTCCCTAGCTCATCTCGGAGGAGGCTTTTACACTTTCTAAATATTATTAATCTCTCGATAAAATTTGCCAAAATGCTCAAAAAAAGTTGGGAAAATCGTACCGAAAAACTGGCAATTTTGAAGTGTCAGACCCCCAAAAAGAATCCCTAAATCCATCAGACCATCTCTGAAATTATGGAATCTTTATCTATAATTGCAAATCAATCGATTGAAAATACCTCAATTGGTGGACTATAAATAATAATCAAAATTTGCAAATTGCAAATGATATTGAAAACAATTTTTTTGAATTTATTTATCAAAATTGTGGTCAAATTGGTCGTAAAACACTGATTTAGATTTTTTCTAAATTCTCTCAACAAATCGCCCAAAAATTTCGATCTTTGGGTTGAATTATTAACTGCGGTGCTTTTTGGACTCTTTTCTGGGAATTTTAAAATTGCACCAATTTCAGTACATTTTAATAACATCTTTATTTTTTCGAATAAAACATGTATTCGTAGAAAATGTACCTACCTAATTAAAATGGAACCAGTTACTCAAAAGGGAAGTGTAACGAGAAAAAAGTGATTTAATGTAAAATTTAAAAAGGTATCCTTTAATTTGTTCAAAAAATAAAATTTATAATGAGCCGACCGAAGCGAGAACGAAATTTTTTTTACATTTGTACTCGTATAATTTTGCCAACATTTTCCGGTATTTGACCAATTTTCCCAGCTTTTGTCCAATTAACCGAATTTTCCAAACTTATCGGCATTTTTAAAAATACGGGGAAGGGGGTCTGATACATCACCCCAGCCTTCAGTTGAAGCCCTCCCTGCTGATGATCTCTTTGAAAAGTAATCTATTTATATATTTTTTTTTTGAAAAAATCATCAGATGTAGGTACATTTTGATCAAAAATTTGGAAACTTGAATCAAAAATACCATTTCTATAATTATTCCATCATCCATATACATTTTCAAAACCCATCAAAAAACCACATCTACACTTTGAAAAACTACACGTTCCAATCCTATTCAATAGGGAAGAAAAACTCCAAAAAAAGAACCACTCAAAGCGTACGTCTCCATCACAAATACTCGACCACTCAACACCTTTCCAGCGAAAAAAAAGACCATCGTAAGCGTGTGCATTGAAAAGGCTTTAACCCTCGATACGCAGCCTACCACGCATTTTCGACTGTTGCACGTGAATTTTACACATACTTACACGCACAAAACGACACAAGACTATTAAACTATACACATGACCCCCAAAAGGTAAACCCAAACGGCCATATTTTCCAACAAAACATCGCCACGAACCAACTACTCGTAGGATAAAAATAATTCCAATCATAACCTTTGTATAGGCAATTGGGATTCGAAAATGAAATACATAACTAAGTACATAATATTTAAACGAAATAAAAGTCAACATCTTTTCCTCAAACAATCTACTACGTATTGATGAGAATTTTCATCGAAAATAGAAACTTTTTCCAATGTACCTAGTACCTGTACGTACAGAAGCAAAAACAAACATCATCGATGAATTTAGCCAAAATATGAAAATAAATTGAAAAATATCTTGCGGTACGTAGGTACAAATATGTACGTTCATATAAGTATAAGAACACAGGAGAAATGAAAACCTAGAATATACATGTAGAAAAACACGTAGAAATATTTTCAAATCAACGCAACTCGATGCAAAAGAAATATTTATTTTACCAAATAGGTAAATATCTTTGCTTGTTTCTTATCAAGTAGCTGCTCGGGTACATATTCCTATTAGAATAAATAATTCATTAGCACTTGACACGAAATAATCCCGTTTGCATAGAACATTTAATTGCACGAGATACCTACACTACACTACATACGAAGCATAGATGAGATTTTTCGGACACCACGTATATTATCCAACGTTACCTTATTATTCCGTAATTTGACCTTAATGTAATGAAAGTAAGTAGGCATAGTGGTATAATCTACAAAAAAAAAAGTTAACACCACCGCTAACTAAATACCCCTATCACCTATCTCGCCTTAACCGGTTTGTATATATAAAGGCAGACGAATCTCAAATCAACTGTAATCTGATTGTTCACAAGTTCGCGTCTTAAAGACTTAAAAAGTAGTCGTTTTATTTTTTTGTTTTAAACAAAACGAGACTTTACAAACCAAACAAAATGTTCAAATTGGTGAGTACATTTATAAGTAAATTTTTATTGTATACTTTAAATTATGCAAATAGCTTTGAAATTAGAACACACACGAGTTCGGTTTTTTTAAACACCTACGCGTACTTTTTTATTATACTGAAAAATAACTCACGTCTTTACGGTTCAATGCTCAAAATGAATAATTAAAAAATATGGTTTCCCCGTTTATATTCGCACTTTATATAGCTATGGGATTTTTCGACGAACGTGAACCCCGAAATTTAAAGCGAGAAAAAATAAAAATAAAAAACGATTACCGAATACCGCGAAAAAAATTGCTATAAAAAGACCTTTTTTTTTGCTTTTTTCAATTCTACGAGATCAAGCGAAATATTTCGGTCGATATAAAATTGAAAAAAATTAAAAAACCAATTAATTATCTCGTATAAAAAAATATCTTCAGCCTCGAAGAGAATCGCGATCCGCGAAGTGTAGTTAAATTGTAATTCGATAGGTACATTCGAGTTGAAAGGTCTTTAACATGATTCCTATGCCTTTGAAAAGTATACAATGATCAACGACCGTTAGAATATTGAACTTGTCGGCGTATTTATTTAAACAACGACGAGCCATTCAGGCTACTTTTCGATAATTTCCAACGTGCAAATTTTCACCACGCATAATGCAACTTTTGGGGAAATAAAATCGAGGTTGGTGACCTCTCGTGGACACAGCTTCTGTGCAATTTGTTTCAAAATAAGTTAAAGGATTAAATTCGTAAATGATGGGTTACGGTTGAATGGCGGAAGTATTAATACGCAATATTTTCGTATTCGGTATTACGTCGACATATAGGAGATAAAACAGGACGAAATTTTTCGACGATATTCGACAAACTTCAATCATTTAAGACTGTCAGTGTCAAAGTTTACTTCGCAGGTCATTGCTTCTCTCAGGTTTAACGCGTTTTAATTTTGATTTCTTTTTTAAGTGCTACCATTATATAAGATGCCAATTCGATCGAGTTTTTATTAAATTATATTTCATAAACGAATCGAAGCTACCAAGATTTACGTTACTTTTGATATCACTCGGTGAGCTCAAAAGCTTAAAAAACAATTAAGGAAATTCAATCTGTACCAAATTTTTACAACTAATGCCATGCTTTATTTGTCGGACAATACATCGGACACGAACCTCAAAGGTATACCATTTAGATGTTTCAATTTAGTGATAAATTGATTTGATTTGAAATTTGATGCACGAAAGTCGAAAAATAACATCGATGGAGTTGATTTCACCTGACATGATGGTTGTTTTCGTCTCTCAGTTTCCGAAAATATAGAAAATGAAATCTTAGACGATGAAAAAAAAACATATAGTTTGTTTTTATTACGTCGCGATATTTTTTTCGTCGAGATTCCGCGTTCGCGAGAATTAATTACTCCAAGTTTCGAATCTTTCGTTGATTAAATGTACTTACAAGTTTTCTGTAAAACTTTGTATCTGATTAAGCATTTTCATAAGGCTATAGTAAAGCGTTTAGTAACTTGTACTAGTTTCATGGTCTATATAAATACTGGATTTGTTGACAAATTGAAAATAAATTCAACCACGGTGAAGATTTATCTTCACTTCCGGCAGTCTGGCATAAAGTTCGGTTCTGGTTCACAGAACTTTTTGCTACCAGGGCAAAAAATTATTTACATACGTAACTCGTTCGTTCTAGTCGAACTATAAAGCTCTTTTGTGGTGTTCGAAGTTCATTAATTAATTCACTCGAGTGTAATTTACGAGCTAGGGTTAGAAAACCAAAAGGTACACTTACGTGGTGGAAAATATGCTATTTTTTCATTCGCCATTTCGAATCGATTCGCAGCACTTTGACGCGAATATTTCAAATGTAATGCTAAAACAACACAATACAATTCGAAATTACTTAAATGCAACTATTTCAATCGCTAATTATTCACATTTCGTTTAAAATAATGATTTTTGATCTTATCATTAGAAAAAAAATACAAAAAATAAATAAAAGGAATAAAATTCAACATGGCTACCTTCAATACCCGTTTTTTATTATCAGTTATAGATAATTATGACGTCACAATATGGCGACTAATCTATCGTATCTGAACAAACTCGTAATGGCTCTGTTTATTTAGAACTTTTTTCATTTTTTTTATCAAAATGCAAAACTTTTCCGATAATTTTGCACTTGCAAATTTTCTTGTTTTCGTTATAAATTTTCATAAAATGATCACTTTTAACCATCTCGAGGCCTTTCGGATACTAGACTAAACAATGAATAATTTATTATAACGCGGTGATAATGGTTTCAGTTGTTTTGAATAATTTCTATATATACAGTGCAAAAGTTGTAACTTTGAATCGATAAAATTTGGGCCAGTGATAGCATTGAAAATAAAACTTTGTTAGCAATTACCAAAGTATTACATATTGCTATATGGGATATTAAAAACGAATTTATAAATGGAATTGGTTCAAGTTGGAATGAAAATGGCAAAATAATGAGAGCTATGTTTAATACGATAGAACACACGTGTCGTATATTTTACAGTCTAGACTACCGAATTTCCCTCGTTGTAAAAATCCGGCACTTTGATACTTTATGATATATTTTTAATGGTGTACGAAGTGATAATTTAACGAGTCCTGTTTAGAGACATCAATGAACAAATTATGATATCGAACTTCGAGTCTATACTTGTTGGAGGAAAATCGTATGCCTATGGAAGCTGTATTGAGAAAATAATACGATCTGCGGTTTTAAAAGTTCTTATAATAGATTTTTTTATCAGCCATGCTACGGTTCAGCAGTTCAGTAAACTTAGAATACGTGTCAACTCGTGTGAACAGTTTGAATCTTTGTACATGCGAGCTTTTATTACAAGTTGGCGTGTGTGTTGTCATGGCCGTTCTATTCACCTAGAATAGCCGACATTTTAGTATTTATATACTTTATCGAAGATTAAATCGTGGCTTAAATATTGAAACTTTATATCGTATAAGTTTTTCATCGCAAAATCCGCCTTACAGTCTCGCAATATCGAGCTTTCATGATTATATTAATACTTGGCTAAATCTAATCTTTCTAGGTTCAGTTAGACTTACTTAAGTAGTATTATTTCAAAAAAAAAAAGAAAAGAAGAACCCTGTATCTCAGAATTCCAACAGCAAACCCAGATAACGAAATAGATTCGTCTCTCAAATAATTATATTTCTCGATACTTGGGAATACAAACTAATTTACCTCAATTTCACGATCTACATTCGAGCATTTTCAAACCACCGACGAACTATCGCCATCGAAGTGTACGATAGTGTGGTTTGATCTCGACTTGGGAAAAAATACCATAGTAAACTTTACTTTGGTACAAGGTTCAATATAAATGAAAACGCTGCTAACTTTTTCTATATTAATCAATGGTGTGTTCCCGAAATGACAATAGTTTTCATTTCCACGCCGTTCCACGTTTGTAATTTATTACTCGCAATAAAATACTCGCAAGTCAAAGACCGCTGGGTAGTGAAACTTTTATTATTATAAATTCCGTACATATTTCTCGGCTAAAAATTCAGCTCGTATGTCGCAAGTATAATAAAATTCATTTATATTATTTCATAATCTTACAATGTAGTATATTGTGATGTATCGTCATCCCAACTCAACACATCCGATGGTATTTTTCGCCGTATCGTGTAAATTCTTTAATAAAGTTGCACGTTATTACCCAAACAACCCATATAGGTGTAGCAAACCATACAACTTTAGGTTTACCACTGAATTTTTCACTTTTGTACGAATATTTATATTAATAAATTCTTTTTTCTGTTCGCAGTTCGCTTTAGCTTGCATCTTGGCAGTAGCTTCGGCCGCTCCAACCTACGACTACCATCAACCAGCTTCGTATTCTTACCAATCTTCCTTCGTTCAACACCCATCGCCTGTTGTCAAACACTATGTTGCTCCAGTCGTCAAATATGAACCAATTGTCAAATACGAACCAGTCGTTAAATACGAAGCTAAATACGAACCAGTAGTCAAATACGAACCATTGATCAAATACCACGAACCAATTGTCCCAATTGTTAAACACATACCAGCTGTATACACCCACCAACATGTCTACAAAGCTCCAGAACATCCTTTAGTATACGCTCCTCATCATATCTACTAATTTGATCAACGATTTGTACTACTAAATTAAGCTGCTATCACTAGTCGCCGAAATTTGTGAAAGAAACAGATTATGTGCTCTATTCTATATTGATTTTTTTTTTTTTAGAAAATTCGTAATCATTTTCTCAGCCATATTATTCGTACTTAACGATTTCCTTTCCTTTTTTTTTATTTAAAAAAAAAATACAGTACTTTTTTTCTTATATCGTGTAATCATTTGCTTTATTTTACTCGCACGCGGAATGGATATGGATGTAACGAACGAGCTAAATGTCACGATTCTTCGTAATACGTATAATAAATTTCATCGCTTCATTGATCACGTAAATTAACAAATGAGCTCGCCACATATTTACCTTGTACGAGGTAATTCTGTTTTATATTTCATCTCGTCTTGACCAACGTTCCATTTGAATCTTACACATGTGCTAAATAAAAAGGTCATCTTTCCAGACGCAGCGGTATCTTTCGACACAATTTTACCAAAATTGCTACCAATTAGTTTCTTCGACTGATTTATATTACTAATGCGAACTAATTGCGTGATGATCCACGTGCGAAATGTCACACCAGTTGTAAAACTAGGGTAAAATTGGTGTCTCTGTCTACAGATCGCTATCGTGTACCTACTCGTTATGTTTAAATTTAAATTATTACAAAAAAGGGTTATGAAAATTGAATAGTTAATTTATCTCAGCTGAGAAATAAATTTTGACGATAAAAAATAATAAACTGGTATCAGTTTTACGTCACTGAATGACAAACGTACATTTTTATTGAAACTACTTGGGCATTACTAATTAGTTTTTTTTTTAAGAAACGAATTTCGTAATTTTGATTCAGTTCTTTGAATATTAATCAATGATCTAATTTTTTCCATTTATTCAAATAGATATGCAGACTTGTTGTGTAGGAGCAACAGTAGATACTTACATATTTCGTGAAAGAAAATAAAATGATTGCGCATTTTGAACTTCTTTGATCAGAATCAACTACGATATCTAATTTGTGTAGGAAATTGACCGATAATTTGATTTACCTACATAGTTCTTCTTCATCAAATGAATTTGATGTAATTTTCAATATCGTAGACCCCCTTTTGTAGTACCTATGATTAATAATTCTGGTTAAAAAGGGGTAATTAAATAAGAATTAAAAAAATTTGTTCTTAAATTTATTTCTTCAAAAATAAATAAACATTTCGAAGAAAAAATTTTTTGAAGAATATAAAAATAAGAAATTTTGGAAAAACACGGGTACCTACACATTCTATGAACCTTGTTGATTGTATCGAATAAAGGTACATATGTTACTTTTTTTTTAGGTAAATTAGATTTTTTGTGTTTCAAATTACAAAGAACAGGTCAAAATATATACAGGGTGTCTGCTGAGTGGACTGTCGAACCTAAAACTTGGATATAACGGTTACCTAACTACCTACCACAAAAAAAAAACAAAAAAACGTTAGAACAACGTTTTTGTCTTTCTTTGGAATTTAAGGGGAAATGCTTTTTCAAAAAAAAATTGAATTAAAACAAATTTTTATTATTTTAATCATGGAGTGAGTACTAATATACTTAAATCAAACCCTGAACAAATTTCCTGGTCATCATTTTTTGCCTAATTTCAAAATTGAAGGAGCTATATAAACGTAAGTTGAAATAAAAAAAAATCTTAAAATAAATTTCAATGAAAATTTAATGAATATGTTAAAACAATCATTAAAATCGTCGAAAATGCAGGTAAAATTGTCGACATTTCCATAAAAACTACTTAAAATATTGTAAAAGCAATAAAAAAATCATAAAAAACATAAAAAATTCCATTCTTTCTTAAATTTTTATAAAAATTTGTAAATTTTTTTTCAAAAAGTCAGAAATAACATACAGAAGTATCGAAAATCACTTAAAAATTGTGAAAATATTCCTTAAAAATCGTCGGAAAATTTTGTAAAAGTGGTTGAAATGCCAAAACAACGTTGCAAAATTTACAACTTTTCATAAAAATTAATAAAAACACTGCAAAAATGATAAACAATTATGAAAAGTTTGGAAAATGTTGTGAAAATTCTCGCAGTTTTCATGAGATTTTCGAAGAATAAGTATCACGATTTTTTTGACCAATTTCATAATGTCATAATTTCTTGGTAGGTACCTAGTTTTTTGTTTTTTTTAAAAACAATTTTTGTGAAAAATTTCAATATTTTCTACCATTTTTTTTTACCAATTTTTAATCACATTTTCAACATATTTCATGCCGTTACAATCGGAAATTTTCAGCTCTAAAAAGTCATCAATGGTAACAAAATTTTCCTGTGATCCATTCATATGAAATATCCATGTGAAAATTATTACGTATTTGTGACAATTTTCCAAACGATTACAAATGGACTAGAAAAATCAAATCAACAAATTTGAAATGTTGAATAGAAAATTTTCCTTTTATCACTGATGTGGGGAGGGGAGCACGCTAATTCGCGAAAAGAAATTGCCTATTTTGAAAAAAACTACTCGTATGTAAATCTTCAATCGGCTTCATACTTATTTTAAGCTCGTTTTTTTTTTCAAATAGGAAAAATAATACAGAAACTGGAAGAAGAGGTGAAAAGTTTATCAAGTATCAACATTATCAATTCTCAATCAAGAAATTGACTAATACAGCTTGAAAAAATTTTGCGAACTTTTTATGAAGTTTCTTCGTATCAAACTTTCGAAATAAAAAAATGAAAGTTCGAAAACTTTCACACTTTTAAATTGACAAACAAAAATTTTGACTCTTCAAGCCTTCTTCTAATCGAGCACATGAATTTTTACCAACTCATGTGTTTATTTTGCACTTTTAGAAAATGTTTTTTTTTTCATAAAAATTTTTTATGAATTGGGAAACAATCATTTAAATTGATTATTTGGGGGCTTACTTTAAATCCATTATACCTAATTAGTGCAATTTTATCTACTTTTATAGAAGTAAGCAAGACGAAAGTTCAAAATTTCAGAATTTTTATAAGTTCTTTCTTCTAAAATGTTACTTAACATCTTTCAATTTTGATGTCAGGTAAAGAATCCGTACAACAAAATTTGTTTAGTTTTCAAGTTAGTACAAGACCCATCGATCCTTCAATTTTACAGTTAGGCAAAACATCATGGTACTCACTATTCATTTTCGTAATTAAAAATACCACGACTTGATTCAAATTTTTTTGAATGGTCGATGCCCTTTCAATCCAAAAAAACCTAAATACTTTCATATAATATCGTGCTTTTTTACAGTGTGTTGGCTTGGCACTCTTGATTATATTCAAATTTTGAGCATCAACGTCCATTTACCAGACACTCTATACACGCTTGGATTTTCACGAAAGATTCTAATTAGCAAAAAATCACACTCACCTACGATCCTACGCCCTGCAACTTGTTCGACACTCGTGTATCACATATTTGGCACGTTTCAATTCGCTCGTCGACCTGCAAAAACACAAAAACAAAATTACGATCAAATTCAATAACAATGGTATTTGCGTTTCATCGTTTTCAAAATCTCAGCGTTATTCATAGAACACGTGCGAGGAAAAATTTCAATTTCGAAATAAATCGCAAAATGAACATAAGCACAAACGCACCATGTACATAAACTTTTTAATCAATCAGTTCTAATTTAGAAACGTTTCGAGCGATACAAAGGCAAAAAAAAACTTATAAGAAACCCTACAAGTAAAACCAATAGGCTCGGAAAATTCATCAGTTAGGGAATATCGCACAATCATCGAATGGAAATACAAAATCTTTCTTTTTCTTTTCCACCAATGTCTCCGTCATCGAACTTAAAACGCAATAAAACTCGAAACTCGGCGCAATCAACTTCTCATAAAAATGTCTGCAACTTTTCAAAATAATTTGATTACGGAGTGCGAAAAGTTGGTTGGAAATTTTCACGAGAAGCAGAGAGGAGAAAACCCTCGATACCGACGAATGTTTCATTTCAGTTACATTGATTTCGGAATGATTGCATTAATTAGTACCAGAGCTAAAATTAAATTACATAAAAAAGAAGTTAAATTGTAAGAAGTTTATCAATTGGATTCGACGCGACGTTCGAATAGAATTTGATAGCGAAAAAGAGAATGTTTTCGTTTGCAAAAGTCATTGAATCTTCTTGCAATGGAAAATAATCCAATTCGGTGTCACCAAAGGTTAGAGTATCTAGAGAGATACAGATTATACGAGAAGAAACGAAATATACAATAAATCAAAACAGTTGATATACGCTGCTTGGTAATATATTGAATAAAATTTACAAAATTAGCTTATCAATATGAGATTCTCGATGCTTAGAAGTAGGTAACATATGGTGCGTAAGCCGGATAAGCTGCGTAAGGAGCAGCTACGAAGGGTGCAGCAACAGGTGCTACAGCAGGGGCAGCGACCAAAGGAGCGGCGGCAGCGATACCATTGTAATTTCTGGCAATAACTTGAGAGCTAGTAGCGGTCACGACGGCGGGGGCAGGTACAAAAGGTGCAAGAATAGCGTCTGGTTTTGGGGCCGGGGCACCGTAAGCCAATCCGATCAACATGAATACTGAGAAGATAACCATCTGTAAAATGGTTAAATTTAAAAATCAAGGTTATGATACAGTTTTGGTAATAGCGATACCATGCTGAGCGACGAAATCGTGATGTGTGAAATTATTTCGTAATCTACTAAAAATGGTATGAGTCGTATGGTCGCGACTGCGTCCTAAATGGATGCTTATCGCTTTTTTATGGAATGCACGTACGTCTCCTGCCTACTAAATTGAAAAGAATCGCGTCTTTGTGACGAACCTCGTATCGACGACGTAGGTTTACAGTATCGTGATCATTCTGGGCCCTTCCTTTGAATTATATTTCGATTTTTAATTAATTTTGGGCATATTTTGTCTTCTTGTGGGGTCACTGCTGTATCAAAATAAGTTCAGATAGATGATTTTTGGGTGATCGATTTTTTTTCATCGATGAAAATTTCAATTTATCATTTTTTTCTTTTCATCCCCCCTCCATTTACTGAATATTAAAAGGTATTTTTCAAAATATTTAGCCCACGACCTGTATTTCAATACAAGAATCTCGAATTACATTCGACGTTAATAAAATTGCATATCCAACGTATTTACGGCGTCATAATCGAGCCTAAACATACCAGATTCAATTCGAAACTTAATTATTTACCACTTTGTTACCACATCAGGCAACAGACCATAGGTAGGTACATTTTAATCCTATGAATTTTCAGCCAGACGATAACCAAGAATCCTAAATTAATTGGAATTGGCATTAAGAAAATTATTTCGACTCTTTGAGCGTTCCAACGAACGCTAAAAACTTTTCGTCGAAATTTTGAAACCCACAGCTAAGAGAAAACTAAAGCCCTCGTCCGAGTACATTAAATATTTCATTTATAATCTACAATAATTCTATTCTCATTAAACTATACGCGAGATAGGGGAGTTAAATCTTCATTAAACTGTTTAAAACACTCGAGTTTCCGCGAATAATCCATCACAATTCTCTTAAGAAACTCGTTACGATATCCCACGACGCGAAATTAAATAATTTTTCAGTTTACAAATCTACCAGAATGTTGCACCGAAATTGTATGGAAAAAGTAATGCGAGCGTAATGGGCTTTTTTGGTAATTTCAATTTAACTTTTTTGAGCTTTGAATAGTACAAATGATCGAAATGTTTTTCTACTCAGGTTTTTTCGAAATACGAAATACATTATTTTGAAAAAATAATATTTTCAACTAATAAAATCTTTAAATTTTAATCTGATTCATAAAAGGTACCTCCCCTTTCTTATGACAAATTTAAAGATCCAGAAATGTTTTTTTTTTTTGGAAAAAATGTACAAAGCCAAAGGTGCACTCATATTTCAATATTCTCCCACTCAAATAAAGTTCAAAATTTGTCATCACCTTCGTCAAACAAATTTTTCGATTCGGGAGCCATATTTGAATTTTTTATTTGAAAAAAAGTACCTACGTTCGAAAACGATTTCATTTTGAATTTCAACTTGGAATTTTAACTGGGTTATTACACGCAGCACATTACACGAGTACGAAATAGAAAGGCAATTCATGTCATTTTTCGATAAAGCACACGTACCTATATTTTTTATTCGACAACAAAGCCCTTTTTTCCATTTGAATAGAAAATTTTTTACAATTTTCCAACGAAATCGCAAATTATACAGATTTTACGACGAGTAACCATTAAAAAAGAGTAAAAACCCACATTTTTTGCCTCTAATTCAAATCGTAACGTTTATTGTAAGAAATGTGATACACTTATCAGCTGTGTGAGGGCTTAGATTACACAAACAATCGCACCTACGAAATTATTTATCAAAACGAATTGCTAGAAGCATTCGAAATACTCGTAGCTAAGTAATCTAATCTAACAAGCGAGTTGTATCGATAGAGATAGATATACCAATAAAATATTACCACAAAATACTTACCATTTTGGAGTCCATTTCGGATGAGTGGATTTTTGAGTTGTATAGAATGGTTGAAAATGCACAATGCAAAGAGTAATTCACAAATGATAATTCGATGTATTGGGGATGGGTTTATATATGATTTTGATCATGGTAGGATATTATGTTGGAATCATTCCATATTGCTAGGCATTATGATTTGAATAATAATTAAAAAATCATATAACTATGTCTGTAGTTCTGTACCTATTTCATTGAACCAATTCTAATCGGCGTTATTTAACCCCATAGACAATTACATCATTCGTTATTGAATGCAACATTGGCCTGATTTTTACGAACCGATGAGGTGCGTTTACCGATTTTAAATTCGGAACGCAACAGAAGCCAAGAGTACTTTTGATAGTGAACATGTTCGTATGATGAAAATGAGATTGTGTATTGTTTGATAACACGTTGAATTAGTAGTGTAATCAGTAATATAGGTAATTTGTTGTTTTTTTTTCAAGTTTTTTTTCGAAAATTATTTGATTTAAATCGATAACCTTTCAATAATCGTTATCCAGTTTCAAAATTCTAATTTTGGTTTTCACTTGATGAACAGTGTGGTTTGAAAATTTTGTACTGTTTTTTAATCATAAAAATTACGTACAATTTTTGCATAATCATTATAGTATATGGCATTCTATATGAACAGGGTCCACTTATTCCTTTAAGTCGATTGTGAGTTTAGGTTATTTCCTTGTGCTAGATGGAATATCATTCAAAAAGTGACCTAGTGAAGCTTTCTATCTTCAAAATTAACCGAGTTATAAGCATTTTGAAAGCAAATGTTAAAAAACCAAAGTTTGCCAAAAAAAAAACAAAAAAAACAATGGCTACAAAAATACATGAAAACTAAGCTTCCTACAAAAAAAACTAATCACTTACGATAGAAAGAGAATTTCAAGTCCCACAATTTTGACTCTTAGCATTTTTTTCGTAGGACCCTTAGTTTGACTAGAAAAGAGTGGCCAATTTATAAGGTTAATAGTTTTGAAAAAAACAACTCTGACTGCAAAAATCTCGAAAACTAAGCCTCCTAGAAAAAAATAATGGCTCTTAGCAGAAAGAGCATCTTAATTGGCCAGAAAATCCATGTTTATGGGGAATTTACAAAGCGTAATTTTTTTCCTCCATTTTCATAACCATCGGTTGTGTAAATTTCTCATAAATATCGATTTTTTTGGCAAACTAAGGGTGCTACGAAAAAAATGCAAGGTGTAAAAATTGTAGAGCTTAAAATTCTCTTCATCCTACAAACTATTACTTCTTTTCTAGGGGCTTAGTTTTCGAGATTTATGCAGTTTGAAGTTTTTTTTTTAATTTTCAAAACCATTGACCTTATAAATTTGGAAACTATTTTTAGGGAACTCAAATATTCTCACACGATCACAGGAAAGTAGAAGCATCATAGTATGTAAAAACGTCAAAAACCAAACATCAACATACGACATTTTTGACCTACACTTAAATTTTTGCATTTTTTTCTGGAAACCTACTTAGTGACAAAGTGAACCCTTTTCATATGGAATGCCACATATTGAAACTGAAAGGGCACCACTATTTTTGAAATGTTCAATCTCGAATAATTCGTTTAATATGAAAGATGAAAAAATTGAAAATATCTCATTTTATAGATTCTATTGAGATCTACAAATGAAGTTAATTACAAAATTTTTCCATCTTTCATATCAAAAGAGTTATGGAGCATTTAAAATTTTACAACGATCGAAATAAAGAAATATACGAGCATTTTTGACAGAAACCATTTCAAGGCTTTGTTATTCCCACAGAAAAAAACGTAAAAAGTCAAACGTGTCATTTTTTTTGTATCCGAGTAAACGGCTGGGTATGCAACCTTATTTACTTGAAACAAAAACGAGTAAACAAAAGAAATTATTATTCTTCATGAAAACTTACAAATGTTATTGTTGATTTCATATCTGATTTCATTCATTTCCTGTATCACCGATATAATACGATCGTATATGTATTTGAGTCGTTCGAGAAAATAAAGAAAAGTGAAATTTTTCCATCATTTTCGATTCTCTTAGTAATTTTTTTTTTATTTCAGAAATTTCAAAAGAATGGAAATAATAAAACAGTGGAATTGATCAGTAGGGATGAATTGGGACTTTTTAGGAAATTGGACTCGACTTGGCATACTGGTTTCGGGTATCCTATCCGATTACGTCATCAATAAAATTTTACATTATTTAATCGACAACAACTTTTCGTTGTTTATTTTTTATTTCCTTGTTATTCGGTATATCTTCTCAATAGGTAATAAACACTTTTCAAAAAAAGGAAAAAAAACAGATAGAAAGGAAAAAAGAAAAAAAAACAACCAATTGAGTTATACTCCGAGGTAATTTTTTTTACTTATTGTCATTCATGAAACTCTTCTTTCATCATAGTGTCGTTGTTGTTTTGACGAATTTTTTATACAATTCAATCGATTCGAAAAGCACTCGAGATTTCCTTTATTACTGAGCAGAGGAAAAGTTTTTGATAAAAGTGTGATTACGTGATACCAAAAACATTTTCGACCTTGCGAGTGAAAAATTTCCTACAATATGAACGTTTAAAGACCAATTTCTACTCAATTGAATCGAATCGCCTAAATTTGCAATTAATCACAATACGCTTGAAAAGTTTCGCTTTGGCCATTTACTCGTCTGTTACATCGATTCGTTTATACAAAGGTTTAATAAATTAACTAATTTTCGACACCATACATATTCTCTGATGGTTTTATGCTATGATCGTGTATAATTTTACAACGATAAAATGGTAAAATATTTTCAAACCATTACCCTCCAAATTATACAAGCGATATTGATGTGGAATACTGAAGAAAATTTAGGCATGGGTTGAAAATCTCTAATAAAAATCGAGAGAAGCAATATTGCGAAAATAAGTTACCAAATAAAGCAATTTTTTTCATCGGTTTACTAACATATTTTTTTGAAACTCGAGTCACATAAATATTTTCGTTCACCCTGTGAACATTTAATGCGGTAAAACGGTCACGTACACTTGATGAAAGGATTTTTTGCTTTACACGAACACAGTCGCTGAATTAGAATATACTTTTGATTTATACGTAACTGTACGAAAACAGCAGAAAAACATTCGCAGGTATAATGGATAACTTTTAAGTTTCATTTTAAAAATTCGGTCAACCTTTTCACCGAGTAAGTACTTAGACTACATTGTTTAATCGCGCGGAGAAATTTAATATCTCGTGTTTATCGCGAATGAAAACGCATAATAAAATTTTGCTCTGCGCCGATGAATATGATATTTTCATTTTCGGACGTGAATAATTTTTATGGTCTTTGGGTCATAAAGGGTGACACAGTGAGCCCTATTTTCTTGAATGAAAAATCGAATTTATAATACGAGAGTGAAAAGTCGAACGCCAAATTATCTTTTTCGCCGGCGACGAGACGTTATAATACGAATTCTTCTTAAACCATACAAATATACCATTTATTTTATAGAAAAATTACCAAAATTTGGTGAAATTGGGTTTAAAAAAGGCTGGAAAATTTTTAAATTTTTCTGATCTCTAAAACAAAAGTACACTTAAGTAGATTGCATTTAGACAATGTTCGAATAAACATGAGTCCGAACAAAGTAAACTAGAAAAATTTAATTCAGTCAAAAATTCAAAAGCACCTCCAAGTTTTCAGTAAAGATTTGATTTCAAGATTACATGAATACCGTCTTATAATGACTTTGGAGTCTGTCAAAATTACAAAATTACATGGATTTAGCATTTAGCAAACAAAAAATTATAATAAGGAAAATATGTCTATGAAGGGGAAGGGATTGGAAAGCAATTTCTTCCTAACTTGATGATTTCCCCGTCCCCCACAAAGTACGAACTTGAAACTCTCAGTTTTTTTAGTTTTTTCGGACGAATGGAAAAACGTGCCAAAATCTGAAGTTTTGCTGAAAAAATACGATTTCATTAGCAATTTGAAAATATTTTGTTATTACAAGGAAAGTTATTGAGCCCGAGCGAAACGAGGGTGACAATTTTTGCAAAAAAATCATCCAAAAGGAGTTTCATCATTTTTTCATGCAGCAAAATAGTTTTGAAGAAATAAGAGACAAATTTCGCGACTTTCGCGACAAATTTTTTTTATAAATTTCGTTTTTTGGAAGTCAATTTCCAGCTGAAATCATGACTTCCGAATTGAAATCATGACTTTTTCATGACTTTCATGACTTCATGACCTGTTAGACACCCTGTAATATTTTTTCAAACATTGATGTTTAGATTCTATTTCTTTTTGACTGAAAAAAATTTACCCATCACAGGTTGGAAACATAAATTTCAAAATTTTGAATTTTTTTTCTTTCCAAATCTCCGAATTTTTTCACTTTTCTATGGTAATAATGCGACTAACTATATCAACAAAAAATTATTTTTTTTTTTGAAAATTTGAAAATTTATGTTGGTTCAAGTCAGAGACCCAAAATTTTTTCCACATTCTTTTGACGCCACCCCACAACTTTTTTCGGTCCCCTCTCTAATTTTTCCAAGAAAAAGTCGAAGACGACTCACCCAAGGTGACACTCATATTGCGTTTCCATATTTCAGCTTTTACAGTGCAAATTTTTTTATATATTTCGAACCTCATAAATGCATATTGTATATGCATATTTTGAAATTTTTAAAGCATATTTTTCCAAGTCCTAGTTATCATTTTGGATCTCTCGAGTCGCTAAGAGGATAGTTTAACTTTTCTCCTACCTCTTTGAATATGCTTCACGCTTCAGGTATGACTATATGGATTTTTCAACTTTTTTCTAAACTTCAATTATGGGAGTATGTGGGTAGCCCTCATTTTCAACTTTTGAATTTTTTTGCTCTCACCCTCCAAAATTGTTCCTTCTTATACTCGTAAGAAAATAATTACCTATTTTAATTTTTTCTCCAACTGAATTTTAGTGGAACCTTCAAGCTCATCATTTTCAAAAAAATTAGAGAAAAAAAACTAACTTGGATGAAATTTAAAAAATTTTGATTTTTAGCATAGGATATGCTTCAGCAACTTAGCGATGACCAAACCTGTACAAAAAGTCACGAAATTCCGTCACGCTGACTTTTAGACATTTTGTCAGACTTTTTGGGACTTGGAAAAATTTTTAGATTTCCACTGACTTTTTGGACTTGGAAAACTTTAGACATAATGCTGACTTTTAGACATTAGACTATTTTACCTTAGAAACTTCTAGAAATCAGGGTAACTTTCCGATATTTTATCAAGCAGACTTCTTGGACTTGGAAACTTTCAAAGATCACGTTGACTTCCAAACATTTGATCAGACTTTTTTAAAATTGGGAAATTCATAAGAATTTAAATGAATTTTTGGACTTGGAAAATTTCAAGAAAAGTTCAAATCAGAACATTGTCCGACAACTTTTTACCTAATGCGGATTTTCAGACATTTTGTGAAATTTGTTTGAACTTGCTGACTTGAAAATTCCATTCACTTTTTGGACTTTGAAAATTTCAGAGATCATGCTGATTTTTAGACATTTTGTCAAACAAACACTTCAGACTTCCTGAACTTGAAAATTTTTTCAGATTTCGAACGATTTTTTGGGCTTGGAAAATTTCAAGTGTCAGTTGACTTTTGAACTGAGAAAAATTTAGATTGTTTCAAAATTTGACTTTTGAACATTCCACGAGACATGATAACATTAAGTCCGATTCAATGAACTTACAGTTAGATTGGTCTGTGCACCTCAGGTTGACATAGCAGAAAGAGCAAAAACATGTCTCATGTTTTATACTTTCAATGGGTAATATGCAGGGTCGGATAAACCCACCGGGACACCGGGAAATTTCCCGGGAGGCTGCGACTGTTGAATGAAGAAAAAATGAAAAAATATAAATATTCAGCTTAAAAACGGCCGCATTGGCCACTTGATCAGATTGTGGCTAAGCTCTCAAACCCAAGTATGGAAACGTCTAAACACTTAAGAAACACCGTTATGATTTTCGCAAAAGTCTGACGAAATGTCTAAAATCAGTTCAAAAAAGTCTGACAAAATGTCAGAAAGTCAGCGTACT
Organism: Pseudococcus longispinus; assembly: GCA_900064475.1. Lineage (NCBI taxonomy): Eukaryota > Metazoa > Arthropoda > Insecta > Hemiptera > Pseudococcidae > Pseudococcus > Pseudococcus longispinus. The sequence goes on from FIZU01058395.1 coordinate 42,143, forward strand.
ATCTGAAATTTTCCAAATCCAAAAAGTCAAAAAAGTTGACTGAAAAATTAGTTGTTTAGTTGGGAATTTGGAATTTGAGTTGGAAAAACTGTAATTGAAGGTAAAACATTGCTGAACAAGTTGAAAAATTACCAAATGAACTAAGCAGAACATTTTAATCTGAATTAGAAAATTATGATCTTGATGGGAAAATCACAACTGAAAATTTTTGAGGAAAAATAGTTGGAAAATGACGAAATTTAAGCTTTTGAATGTTTTTTTTTAGAAAA
>FIZU01058409.1:0-10997 GCA_900064475.1 Pseudococcus longispinus
ACAAAAAATTTGCACAGAATATTTGGACAAAAAATTTGGACAGAATATTTGGACAAAAAAAATGGACAAAAAATTTGGACAAAAAAAATGGACACTTTTTTAGGATTGACATCCAGCCATTAGACATATCCATGTCAAAAAAAAATTTCTCCAAATTTTTCGACTCGAACTTGATTTTAACGAGTAAAGTAAGAATGCAATATTGTAATTTGAAGGTAGAATCCGCCAGCTGACTCTTGCTCTTCCTCTTCAATCTGCCCTTGAATTTTACATCAAAATTGTAAGTATATTTTTGGTTTCTCATTTTTGAGGGTAAAGCTCTAGCAACATCCCAAGCAAAAATCAAGCTTAAATTATTGTTAATCTACCAATTTTCAGTGTAAGAAATCCAGAAGAAACGGAAACGACAAAGGGCAAAGGATAAACTCGAATGAAATTTTCTTCAATTTCGAGCAGAAGAAGTAAAAAGGAAAGAGACATTTCCTCAATTTCTCTGAGCCCATTCAAACACCCATCAACACACCCATACCACCAACATCGCGCGAAATTTTCCCAACGCAATCCATCTCGGACACAAAACGCCGTTGAAACCATAAGCTTAATTTCCAACGATCCCACCGACCATAAAAGTTTTCATTATCTGCGCCAAAACCTCGCTTCTGGGTGCTGGTTATCGGTCTAAAAATCTGAAATGGCGAAAGTACGCTCAGTTTCCTTCATCGAGCCGCTCTTTTCGTATTCATTACGACAAATTTTATCGACAATAAATGCAATTCGTCGTTAAATTCGTTTTTAATTTCTGTTTACACAACCTTACGTATAGTACAATACGTTAGACTACGAACTAAACTCGCTATAGATCCAGGGTATAGGTTATGTACTCGTACGTATACTACGAGTGCGTACAACGCGCCTGCAAACTTTACGATCATTTTAATCTCCTTATATACGATGCTTTCTACCTCGCACGCTTAATTTTATTTAACTCGTAGGTTGTAAAAAAAATCGTCCGATAAAATGACCCTCATCTCGTACTCTACAGCCTCCGAGACTTAAAAAACCCTCCTCTCATTCGAGGGAAAAAAATCACCTACAATGCCCGCCAGCGAATTCGCCACTGGTATGGATTTTGTTAACGCTTCAATTTAATGTTTCCAGATTATCAAAGGATTCCTTTCCTTTTTTTTTTCACTCCGGTGTAAGATTGATAGTTCGATATAAAGAGTTGACTCTTTTTTTTTTTTTTTGGAGAACGCGGCTTGATAAAATAGATGATGCTCGAGAGCACCTCGGCGTCAAAACTTTTCCACTATTAAGTGAGAAAAGATGTAAAATATCGTTTTCAAGTTTTCCTCTATAAAGGTGTTTGATGACTTCTTTCCTTTTCCTATTACTTCTCTTCTTTTTTTTTTGACTAATGCCCAAGGATGACGCGACGCAGGTGGTTCGTTCGGCTGTATTTTACAGGTACCTACGTTTTTCAGACGGTCGGGCCACAACCTTGTAAGTATTTTCCGCTCTAGATTAAAACGTTCCAGATGCCCGTACGACTTTCGTATTTTTTATATTAAACGATAAAAAAAAAAGAGAAAAAGGAAAAAAGAACTAGCCTTTACTTAATCATCGGAATTTTTTCACCTTGTGACACCGACGTGAGCTACTTACTTTGTAACGCGTCCTCGTCGTTTCATAAAGGTAAAAGTATTTCGAATAAACATCAAAGAGCTTATACACTTTCGAAGAAGGGGTAGTAAAATTTACACTCACCTTCGTGTAATTTTTAATACCTACGTAAAAAAAAGGATTTTAGATTTTTTGCCTCGTTCGCATTCGTCTGGAATTTTCAGTAGTCTCATAACATTCAGGTGTATACTTACACGATTTTCGTAATTAGAATATTTTCCATAATTCTTTAAAAATTTATAGTCCAAGTATCCTTAGTTGACGAAATTATAAATTTTTGTTCGTATTCTACCGAAGGAGCGAGAAAGAATTATTCATTGATATTTTTTCAACTAACACCCCCCCCCCCCTCAAATTGAATCACACTCCTCGAAGTATTTTAGAACTCTTTAATAGCCTATTCAAATAAGAAAAAAAAATTGAAAATGCACAAATCTGATTCTGAAAAATTTCAATGGATGAACTTACAATTTAGTTTGAATTTTTATAAAGTCTTCGCTTTCTCTCTCCTTTTGGTCCTTTAAAAAAATGTACCGCGTTTTAGCAATTGCCATTTCATTCTGTTGCTTTAAATGTTGCTGAGAGAGTCATAAAAATCGTTGAAATTATTTAAAAACATGTTTTTGGAAGCTGAAGTATACCCTTAAAAGCAGTCAAAATCGTACCAGGAGTCTTCACCTCCATTCCACTACGGTGCCCTACCCCAAATTTGAAACTTTTTGGACATTAATGCTTCATGAGATACCAACACTTCAAAAAAAATTTGTTGAAAAAAAATTGTCAAAATCGATAAAGAAAATGATCGTGATTGGTCAATTGGAAGAAGCTGGCAAACTGTCGTCTGTCATAAGGCTTTCTTATTTCCAAAAAAGTTTTAAAAATGTTGAAAAAATAACAAAATCTTGATTTTTTTGGTCCTAAAATTCAAAAAAAATTTCAAAATATTCAAAAATGTTAAAAACTGAAGAAAATGACAAAAATTTGATTTTTTTTGTTGGAAAAATTTGAAAATATTTGCTTGGGAAAATGACGACATTTGGAATTGTTTGGTCCTAAGATTCCAAAAAAAATTTAAAAATTCAAAAATGTTATAAATTGACAAAAATGGCAAAATTTTAATTTGTTCTGTTGGAAAAATTTGAAAATCCATATATATATATATATAAAATCCACGTCGTGTCTATCTGTCTATCTGTCTGTCTGCCTGTCCGTCTATCCGTCCGTAACGCTACGATTTTTCGTGACTTATAGACATTATGTCAGACTTTGTGTTGATGACATTTTTAAAAAATCCTAAAATGACCAAAACTATGATTTTTACCTTGGAATGATGACAAGTGACGAAAAATAACGATTTTAATAAAAAATGACAATTTAAACTAAAAATGACGAGTTTGACAAAAAAATGACAATTTTTACCTTGAAATGACGATTTGGACCAAAAATTTACAATTTGGACAAAAAACAATAGATGGGCAATTTCTGCTTTGAAATCACCATTTTGACCAAAAATGACAATTTTTACCTTGAAATGACGATTTGGACTAAAAATCCACAATTTGGACAAAAAAAAATAGATGGGCAATTTCAGCTATATGAAATCACCATTTTGACCAAAAAATGACGATTTCGGCATAGATTGACAATTCTGACAAAAAATGACAGTTTTTACCTTGAAATGACATTTTTGACCAAAAATTCACAATTTGTACAAAAAACAATAGATGGTCAATTTCTACTTTGAAATCACTGTTTTGACCAAATATGACAGCTTTGTCGGTTTGTACGTAGCAGCAGCTAAGGGGGTTCGCAAAGCTGCCCAGCCGCCTAGTATTTGCATAAAAAGGAGGAAAAAATGTTAAAAAATGAAGAAACTTGGAATTTTTGGGTCCTAAAATTCAAAACTGTTGAAAACTGACAAAAATGACAAAATTTTGATTTTTTCTGTAGGAAAATTTTAAAATGTTTGCTAAAAAGAATAAAAAATTGTAAAAAAATGAAATTCTGAATTTTTTGGTCTTAGAAATCAAAAAAAATTTCAAAAATTTCAAAAATGTTAAAAAAAACAGACGAAAATGTCGAAATTTTTATTTTTTTTGTTGGAAAAATTTGTGGACGTCGATGCTTTATGACACAACTACATTTTGCACGTCAGAAAAGATTTTGGTTGAAAAATGAATCAATAAACAGATTTCAAATTTGCGAAAAATACATTCAAAATATAACAAAAATTATCAAAATCATTAAAATTGTTTAAAAAAGAATAAAATTTTTCAAAACTTTTATAAAAATCGTTTAAACTGTAGACATTGCTTGAAAAGATGTTCAAATATCTCAACAAAATTTAATAGCCTCAAAATCATTCAGAATGGGCCGAAAAATTTTGTTGAAATATTGAAAATTGCAGTTTTTATGTGTTTTTTTGGGTCGATCAAATCTGCAAAAAACGTCACAAAATTCTGTCACCCTGATTTTTAGACATTTTGCCAGATTTCCTTGGAATTGAAAAACTTTTCAGATTTCCACCGACTTTTCGGACTTGGAAAATTTCAGAGATAATGTTGACTATTTTACACTTTCTGGACCTGAAAAAATTTTCAGATTTCGAATTGTTTTTTGGACTTGAAATATTTTATGAAATGGTCAGTTGACCTTTGAACTTGGAAAAATTTAGATTGTTTAAAAATTCGACTTTTAAACATTTCATGGGTATGTATGGAAATGGAAATGACTCGGGAGGTCCAGGGAGGCCCTTTTATGAAAATTTCCATATTTTTTTCATGATTTGAAGAATCATTGTTACATTTTAAGCTATTTCAACAACTCTATGGTAATTTTATCAAAATTTGAAAGTTTCAATAATTTTTCTCGTATTTTGAACATTTTTCATGACATCTTCAAATAGTTTAATAATCTTTTATGCAGCTCCATCAACTTTTCCATCCATCATCAAACAACTTAGATAAAATTCACTTAGAACAATTCTCAAGACATTTTCAAATAAACTATAGTCAACTTCACCAACATTTTGAACGATTTTTATGACGATTCAAGCCCTCCATTCTGTAACCTGAATCCCTGCATTCCCCTCTCCCTCCCCAATTCAAAAAACTCGATCTCCTCTAAAAAATTCGGTCATCTTCGTAAACTTATTTCACCAACGAGTTCATTCCGAAGCTAAAAATTCCAAATCAGCACAATTCCCGAGCTTATCACGGTCACATCGACTCTCGCTCTCATATCCGATTGAAATCAACAGTTGACCATAGAAATGTGGTCGGATTTCCGGATCATCACAACTGTTCAAGATCATCGATTCGTCACCATCTGAAAACCAGTCCATTCTCCATCTCTACCAAGTACATTGTACACATGTGCAAGTTTCACCTCTCGCAATCAACTGATCGATACCGAATCAACATCATACGTATAAATTAATTCAATCTACATGCTATGAAAAAAAAAAAATATTCGCTCGTGTGTACGAATGTACTCTACATGCATTGTATACCAGAAGGCGAAAAATTTTTCGACAATGGTAAAAAGTCACGTTCTCGATACACTGACAATATGAAAACATATACTTTGTTTGTTCGGCGCCGTTAATATGATTTATAGCTATCGTACCTGTTCACGACATCATGATCCTCTTTACTTCGTTGCTGCTCCTATACATTATCATCGACCAAAAACGACAACACGGCACAAATAAATTACAGAATACCTTCGTTGCTTAAAACTTGCCATGTATATCATTAATATGCGCCGAGCAACAGCTGCACATATGATAAAAACCTTGCAATCGTTTCGAGCTTTTGCTGTAAAGCTCGTCGGCGTGGCTGCTTGGTGGTGCAATTAAAATCGTATGTATTAGAACGACGAGACATCGTATTCATTTTATATACAGTTATCTTTCCTCTTTCCTTTCCTCTCCTTTCGTTTCGCAAAATAATGCAATTTATTCCAACGTACCTATCTTCCCTATGTTTTCTCTCTTTCTCTACATTGTCTTTACACACAAGCTCACACGTACGTACGTATTTACCTACCCCAAAATTAGCCACATTAATGTTACCATAGGTCGTAAAGAATAGCTCGAACGTATCAACAAGTGCTAACATCTGTCCCCTCGAACTGTATTCCATTTTTATAATTTTTCTTCGCAGCGCCGTGAGAATTGCGAATTTAATGGTCAGAAAAAAAAATTATATTCCATTTTTATTCGGCGAAGCAGAAAAATAATAAAAATTGCAAATACGCCAACACTCGGAGCGCGCGATCGTTTTAACAATTTAACAATAGTCGTTTTAAATTCATAACTGTTTTCTTTTTCAATTTACCTATTTGGAAAATATTTTATTCATCGTGTTCTCATTGTTCTATTCTCAGCATCGTGCGTACTTTGATTTACACGTACACGAGCACTTCGGCAAATCGAGTCTCGCGCTTTGTTGCCATTTTTTCCTTATTTTTCATCCTATACAACCCGGTAATTTTGGATATTAAAATTCACCAGAGTGGTACTATAGTAGTTGAGGTCATCCGAATATTATCTACCGCGTTACAGGGTGTGGACAAAATATAGCAGGCCACGAAGCCATAAACTAAGATTTTTCAAGGATTTACGGAAGTCGTCGCGCGTAGGATTAGCGTGATTTTAACAACCGATAGCGCTCAATTATCACGTAGGTAGGTCTTACTCTACGTACAGCACAGCCCGAAATTTTTATAATTAACGTGAACCTAACAAACACCACCGAATGAGATAACGGTTTTCATTTCATGTAGCTGTTTCTCGTTTTCTGTCTCTTTCTATTTATCTCTATTACGGTTTTTTTTTTTCAGTATTTACATAGGTAGAACGTATGTAGATCGACGAGACGGTAATTTTACTTTCGTTTTTTAAGTAACACGCGTTACAGCACTGTATGCAGCAGAAATAGAAAAGTATCGCGTATATCGTTATCTCGTATGCAGATCGTATCGCATATTTATCAACAGCCAACGGTATTTCATTTCCTATCGACGCCGACGGTAGAATATTCTACGACTTTCGCGGCTTGTTTAGCGTGTGGATCGAGCTGCGATACTTTTTCGGGTGGATTTTCAAATACACACCTCTAGCATAGGCCAAATACTCGATTTTAGGGCAAAAACTGATGATCAATCATTCTGGAAATATTTTTCATTTCAATCAATATTGCTCAAAGTATCGTAAAAATCACCAAAAATACAATTGTCAGAAATATCTTGGAAGGAACATTTGTAATTCATCAAAATCCTAACAAAGAATTGTGAATGAAAATTTCAATATGCCTACCTACATAATTTTTAAAATAGGTACCCTATTTTTGGTAGAAATGAGTACGAGTTTGTAAAAATTCTGGAGGTATTCAGGAAATTTCCCAAAATATCAAAACAAAAATTGTTTAAATGTACGATAAAAATTTTCAAAATCAAGAAATTCGTTCAAAACTGCCATAAGAATTGTTCAAAATGAAAAAATTATATTTAATTGAAAAAGTAAGAAAACGTGATAAAAGCAGGCGACATTTCACGAAAACTGCTTTAAACTTTGAATAAATTCGTAAAAATACAGCAAAACTCGTTCGTTGAAGTTGAAAAATTTGTCAAAATATTGCAAAAACTGAGCAATTTCCACGATGCTTCAGCAAACTTAGGATTTTCATTCAATTTTCATGATATATTGTTAATTTTGCAATCTTCGCATTATTTTATAAAGGTTTCACGATATTTTCAACGATTTTTGTGATTTTTTTCAAACATTTTGTTTATTACTTTTACAAAATATCGCAGTATTTTGAGTACAGGTATTAGAACAATTTTTTTTCAATTTCAACTGCTTCAACAATATTTTTTTTTAATTTATAACGTTGAAAATTTTTTACCAATTTTAAAAAATTGTTTATGAAATTTCGAGGAAATTTCACGACGATTTAAAAAAAACTTCAACTCCATTTCTACAATATTTCAGGCAAACTTTTTGAAACATTTTCTAGAAAATTTAACAACTTCAATACTTATTTAATCGAAGCAACTGCATAAAATTTGTACTTTCCAAAAGAATGAACATTGAACAAAAAGAAGTGAATGTTGAACAGAAAGTTGAAAGTACCCATATCAAATTGCGAACCACTAAAACCAGTTTATAAATTTTTTTAATATGCACGAAGTTTTGATTTTTTAAAAAAAGATTCATTTGTTTGGACACGTTCCGATCATAACTCATACCCGTTTTCTAGATGAAAATTGCTCTGAGACCGAGTATTGTACTTTTTCGTCACGCTTCGCAGGCTGTCTACCAAATCGTAAAAATTAAAATTCGTGCTTTTTTCATTTTTTTTTCGTGCCACTCAAAAATTTTGTAATTCTTGAATATCATTGCGAGGGCGATTAAAAATATTAAAATGATCGAAAACCGTTAGAAAAAATGTTGAAACTTCTTAAAGCTCTCATAAAATTATGAAAACAGTAGAAAATTTTGTTTAAAATTCGTTGAAATTCTCACGAAACATTATTAAAAGTATGAAAAAAGTGGTCGAAACATTACAAAATCGGTCGAAAATGTCACTAAAATTATTAAAATTTCAATAAAAATGAATAAAATTTTAAGAACAGCAAAAAAAGCACGAAAATAATCTAAAGTGTCATTAAAATTGTAAGAAGTTTCACAAACATCAGTGAAAAATATTGCAAAAACACTATAAAATTCATGAAAATTTTCGAAAATCTCGTAAAAATTGCTTAAACTTTCACAAAAATTCAATAAAATATCCAAAAATCATGAAAATCAGGAAAAATATTATTCAAATTGCGGAAATTATCATCAAAATTCAGAAAAAAAATTGCAAAAACGATTCAAAAATCATGAAAGTCGTTAAAAATTTCGAAAAAATTGTAGAAATTGACATAAAAATAGGTAAAAGCACTGTAGAATAAGTGTATGCATAAAAAGGCCACAAAAATCACAAGAACTGACGAAAATCTCGTTAAATTTGTTGAACAGATTATTGAAAAATAATGCAAAACGTTCTCTATATAACAATTGTTAATTTTTTTTTTAATTTCAAAAATTAGGAAAAAACGTAAAAATGTTGAAAAATGATGATTGAAATATTGTAAAAATTCGTAAAAATTATCCAAAATACGAATTTTATAATTAGTATAGGTACTTTTACTCGTATGACGATTTTCATGGAACAGTCCAATAATTCTCACCTAAGATTAATGATTTTTTGACCAATTTAAAGACATTTCCAACAATTCATATGGCAATATTCACAATTATAAAGACATTTTTGACAATTTTCGCATACTTTTTCAACAATTTCCACAACATTTTCAATGATTTTTACCGAAATTTTTAAAAAATTCACAACATTCCAACAACTTTTATGGCATTTTCAAGAACAAGCTAGGTGTAATGCTGTTTTTTTAGCCACGAAAAATTGAACGAATAAGTATTATCGAAAAGACGAAGTTCAAAAATCAGTTTTTCTTTGCTAATTATCAAAATTTCGTGCTTTATGGACATATTTTGTCATTTTTTTTCGTAAATTCGTGCTTCTTCTTTAAATTCAAGCTGTTTTTTTTATTTCGTGATTTTCGTGCTCAGGAGACACACTGTTCATAAGTATACTTGTATTGACTACAAAAAGTTGAAAAACTTTTCAATCGTTGCATATGCATACTCAACTTCAATCAGTGGCGGATTCAAGGTTTATACGCCCCTAGGCACACAAGAACTGCCGCCTCACCTCCCAGACTAAAGGATCATTATAAAAAAATGCATACGTATTATGAGAGTTGAAAAATGTAAATGTTTGCAATTTTCTAAACATATTTTCGTCGTGCTTTTTTTGTTGAGCATTAAGTGAATTAAATGCATCTATAGAGCCCGAGCGAAGCGAGGGCAGAAATTTTTCAAAAAAAAATACACAGTAGGTCTGCAATTTCATAATTTTCCCCAACATTTTAATCGTTATGGGGTCCAGACTCCAGACCCCTTATACCCCTTTAAATACGCCACTGTATCGATAACTTCCAGGTAATCGAGTGCTTAACACTAATATAATTCAACTTTCATTCCATTTTCAATTTTTTTTTTGAGTAAATTGCTAATAATATGCATTTGTCATCCTCAAAATTTGCCGCCCTAGGCTAGTGCCTATGTTGCGTATGCTTAAATCCGCCACTGCCTTCAATCCGTTATCCAAAAGGTTATCCAATACACCATATTCATCAATTTTACATTAGGTGCAAAAATGCTCGAAGAGGAAACAAAAAATACTTCATCAAATCATCAGTAGTCTATCATTGTTGTTGTCGAAAAAGAACAAAATATGGCAAAAAGGTAGAAAAAAAATCTCAATTTTTAGCCAATATGGTTCATTTAAAAACAAAATTTTATACCTTTAGTTCGTTCGAAAAGTAGGGTAGATTTTTCGATGGAATCGATTACAGAAATTTAAAAGGAGAAACTTTAATGACTGCAAATTCTTTCCTTTCTCTCTCCTCCTTTCCTCTGCTCACCCTCAAGACGACAGTTTAAATCGAACATTTCAACCACTCACGATAGATGTGAATTATCTCTAAAATTAATGTACTATTAAAATTGGTGAAAAAATCAAAAAATTAATTCTTTTTGAAAACAAGGAAAGCAAGAACAACGTTGATAATTGAAATATTAAAAAAAACTTTTCAAAGCTCAAATCAGTGCTGAATTTTAAAATTTCGTCCTTTAAAATCCACTAGGAGAAATCGTTACAATAATCTTTCAAGGTCGCAATAAATGAAAATCACCCCCCTCCCCACAATCGACATTCCCCATAATATCGAAATTTGCACATATTAGGCGAATTTTCACTGCACACGAGAAAATAAAAACAGACAAATGTACAAGAAAATCAACGTAAGACATTGCCGAAGTTAGCATAAAACACAACCTCTCCTCATCCCTTCTTCCGCTCACCCAGTATTACCCTGAATTTCATTCAGGGTCGGATAAACCCACCGGGACACCGGGAAATTTCCCGGGAGGCCGCGACTGTTGAATGAAAAAAAAATGAAAAAATATAAATATTCAACTTAAAAACGGCCGCATTGGCCACTTGATCAGATTGTGGCTAAGCTCTCAAACCCAGGTATGGAAACGTTGGCCTGACAAAATGTATGAAAGTTAGCATCTTTTCTGAAATTTCCTAAGTTCAAAAAGTCAATGGAAATCTGAAAATTTTTCCCCAAGTCCAAAAAAGTCTGATAAAATGTCTAGAAGTTGGCTGAAAAATTAGTTG
>FIZU01058411.1:0-19348 GCA_900064475.1 Pseudococcus longispinus
ATTGTAAATTTTTGGTCAAAATTGTCATTTTAAGGTAAAAATCGTCATTTTTTGTAAAAATTGTGTCATTCCAAAGTAAAAATTGTCATTTTTAGTTGAACTCGTCATTTTTGGTCAAAATCATTATTTTTTTGTCAATATTGTAATTTTTTGGTCCAAACTGTTATTTTTTGTCAATATTGTAATCTTTGGGTCAAAATTGTCATTTCAAAGTAAAAATTGTCATTTTTTGGTCAAAATTGCCATTTTAGAGTAAAAATTGTCATTTTAAATTAAAAATTTATATTTTTGGTTAAAATCGTTGTTTTTTGTCAAATGTCATTTTTTTGTCCATAAGCTTCAAAAAGTCTGACAAAATGTCTAAAAGCCAGCATCGTCTCGGAAATTTTCAATCTGAAAAAAATTTTCCAGGTTCAAAAATGTTTAAAAATCGAAAATATCAGCGTTAAATTTTTATGTTTCATAAAGTCTGACAAAATGTCAAAAGTCTCAGAAAATGTCACCGTTACGGACGGACAGATGGACACGTCGTGGATTTTATATATATGGATTAGCGATTGGGCGAACATCATGGCTCTGAGATGACTTTAGCCGGACTGTAGCTTTCGTGGGTCACTCTTCTGCAAAAATAAGTTGAAAAATTCAACTTCAGAAATTTAGCTGGCTTTTCTGATGACCTTTGATCTAACATAAAATGAAAAATTGAGGTTTTCGATAATTTAATATGGATTTGTCTTATAGCTTGGGATCAGGAGAAATTTTGTGCCACAAAATGTTTCTACCATAAATGACCTTTGCTTTTGGAAAATTTTATGAGGTGAGTAAATGATTTTTTGGGCTTGGAAAATTTTAGATTTTCATAGGACGCATGAATTTTTGAGGTTGGAAAATTTCATAATGCTAAATCAATCGTCGTCAGCATTCCTATGTCGACTGGATACATGGAACGTGTTACAACAGGATGTCTTAAGTAATGGATTTTTGACTTTTTTATTGGACAAAATTCAGATTAGGTTGCAATTAATTTGGTTTTTTTTACCTAAAGTTATACAAAAAATAGAAATAAGATGTATACGAATGATAAAAATGTTGAGGAATTATTCGATTCTGTATTACGAATGAACTACAAATACGATCCTCAAGAGAAGACAGTGAGATAACTCTATAAAAAATCTATTATATGCAAAAAGATGGAAGGAAAGAAAAAAGGCTAAGGAAAAAAAAATGGTGTAAAGTAGTATATTATTATGACGAAAGCTATAACCAGACGGTTATAAAAATATTCGCAATGAATCAACGCTGCGGCGCAGCACGTTCGAAACCGCGGACAGTTATCTACTTCGATACATCAACGTCCACGTTCCATGTGGCCTCCGAAGTAAAAAAAAAAAAACCATCATCATCATCAACCGCAAGAGCAAAGCAAGATATAGCTCGTCGTCGCAATGGTATAATTACAAGCACCGCTACAGCATCCGCAACCCCTCTTCTGACTCATCCCATCGGGCAAACTATGGCGTTAAAAATGACGAAGAAGGGTGGAAAAAATACGCAAAAGAGCGGAGAGAGGCGAGCCATCGAGATAACTGAGTAAAAAGACCGGAGGACGGTGAGTCGAGGTGATGAGGAGATAGGTCTCTTGTTACGGAGACCAGAATACAACACCATCATCGGTATGGTTTGTTGAAGAGGGCAGACGAGACAGTGGAGGCGATGACGAGGACGAGGACAACGATATGCAATAAATTTCAACGCCGAAAAATGATTACCATTTTAGAAGACAACGAAAATAACCGGTAATTAAGCCCTCCTTTCCGTCTATATTTTCACCCCGGTTGGGCGGTGGCGCGAGTGTTTTTAGTATTTTTTTTTTGGTTTTTTGCGCCAGGATTAATTATACGCGAATTAATTAAATTAAAATAACGTTTCTGCGCGTTTTAAATATTCAACGATGTCGACGACGTGCCTCGCCGCACCAACGCAGCTCGACTCGGCGATATAGCGAAGGGAGATAGATCGAGCGGTATTTTTCATTATGTAGTGTCCGAATTAAACAAAGTTTCCAGTAAAAAAACCAAACAAGCCGTGAACGCGAGTAGCGGAAAAAACCGAGCTTTTAACTTTCGCCGCCACACGAGTGGCGGTGGAGTGCCCTCTCCCTCTCCTCCGATCCGAGCCAGCCTTTGGTGCTCGAAGCGTTCGTTCATTATGCTAAAATACTCGTTCGTGTGGTGTATATTGGGAGTTGTACACGTTTACAAATGTACACGCGGATTGGGACGAAGCGAAGGGGGGGGGGGAAGCAAAAAAACCTTTTTAGTAAAGTGAATTTTTACACTTTTTAAATCAGCTTAACGATCAATCAGGTAATTTGGTGCGGTACGTTTTTTTGCTGTGTGGCAGGCTCGCGTCCGACCCTCTTGTTCTAGATCCGTTATCGTTGTTTTACCTCTGCGAGGAATAATTAATTGCGGAATTTTGATTAAATCGTTTATCGGCCCCGCGAACACGACTTTCGTGCGTGTAAAAATGCCACGCGACGAGGCCGGATCGAGCAGCGAAAGTGCACCCTTCGAGTTGCCATAATCAAGATAATAGCGTGACACTGCCGCAGTCATTCGATGTATCGCGTGCCGAAATACTTACGAGCCGATTGAGGTGTTCGTGCTTATTGTAACAGGAAATGGTCTATTTGTCGTCTGCGATATGTAAGGGGGAGGGGAAAAGGGAAAGTGTGGCGGAGAAGCTTGAAAATGTTGCTTGGTTAAGTTGGTCACTATGTTATATAATTTTATGAAGTGTTTTTCGAGGGGAGCTTTTTCACCCGGAGTTGATTTTAATAAGACATCTTCAATGTTGTCTTCGTTTTCCAAATAAGGGGTGAAATTGATCTAATTTCGTGGGGAACGGTTCGCGAACGATTCACTCAACGAATCATTTACTAATAAGTAGTCTATTTTTTGAAGAAAATCGTATCATAGAAGTGAATCGTTCGCGAACGTTTGAATGATTCAATGAGTTTATGAACGAATCATTCACAACAGTTCCATGAATTTTGCGAAGGATTTGTTTGAAAATTTCACCCCAATTTTGTGATGGATCGAAATTCCAAAGTCAGTCGTTTTAACGAATCGTTCGTTGAGATCGTGTTTATTTTTAAAATGAATCGTTGGCGAACGATCAATTCAAATTTTTTGAATATGGTATGTAATATGATTTATGCATCAATTTTTCAAACTGATCGTTCGCGAATGATTTATCCAAGTTTTGAATCAGTTGTTTACGATTAATGAACCAATATTTCAACCGAATCAACCGACTCTCAATTTTCAAAAAATCGCTCGCGAACTGTTGGTCGATTTTTGTACCGGAATTGAACTTTCAAGCTGTACACGAACTATTTCCTGATTTTTCGAACGAATCGTTCGCGAACTTTTTATTGATTTTTTTTTTTAGCTAAATTGGGTTTTCAAGTCGATTATTCACTTTGAAAAAATTGTTCAAAATGAACTTTCATATTTCAATCGAATCGTTCGCGACTGACACGTCGCTTTTTGAACCAAAATTATGTTTTGAAGTCAATCATTCACAACCGACTGTAATTTTCAAAAAATCGTTCGCGAACGATTTCATGATTTTTTCGATCGAATCGTTCGCGAGCTGTTGGTCGATTTTTGCGCCTAAATTGAACTTTCAAGAAGATTTTTCGCGAATGCTCAAACGTTCGCGAACGATTTTCTGATTTTTTAAACGAATCGTTCGCGAACTTTTTGTTGATTTTTTTTTAGCGAAATTGAACTTTCGAGTCGATTGTTCACTTGAAAAAAAAACGTTCAAAAATAACTTTCATATTTCAATCGAATCGTTCACGAACGAATTGTCGATGTTTCAATTATAATTGATATTTTGAACAAATCGTTTACGAATAATTCTATGATTTTCGCAGGTAAAATGGTTTGTGAACGATGAAATGATTTTCCAATCAATTCGTTCGCGAACGATTTGTCAATTTTTGTACCTAAATCTGTCTTTCGAATTAATTCTCAACAAACATATCACATTTTTTTGAAAAATCGTTCTCGAACGATTCACATATTTTTTGAATGGATCGTTCGTGAACGGCGAATTGTATTTTTAATCAAAAGTCGGTCGTTTAAACGAATCTTTCACGAACGAATTATGTCATCTTTTTGAATAAGGATTTTGTCATGTGATGTATGTAGCAATTTTTCAAAGTGGTCGTTTGTGAAAGATTCGTTTATCTTTTGGATGAGTTATTAGAGAACGATGCCTCAATATTTCGAACGAATCATTCGCGAATGACTTGTCGATTTTTGAATCAAAATTAATGTTTGATATCAATCATTCACGATCGACTCTCATTGAAAGAAAATCGTTCGCGGACGATTCACTGATTTTTCAAACGAGTCGTTCGCGAACTGTTTGTTGATTTTTGTAGTTGAATTGGGTTGTTAAGTCTATTTTTCACGAATGCTTCGCACATTTTTCAAAGAATCGTTCACGAACGATTCTTTCATATTTTAATCGAGTCGTTCGCGAACGACTCTCGTAGATTATTGAACCAAAATTATTGTTTAAAATCAATCGTTTGCGATTGTCTCTAATTGAAAAAAAATCGTTCGCGAACGATTCACTGATTTTCCAAATGAGTCGTTCGCGAACTGTTTCCCGATTTTGGTTGTTTGAGTGGGCTTTCAAGTAGATTTTTCACGAATGCTTCGCACATTTTTCAAAGAATCGTTCACGAACGACTTATCGATAATTCGCTCAAAATTGATCTTTTGAACCAATCGTTCGAAAACGACGCTATTATTTCAATTGAACGATATTTCAATCAAGTCGTTCACGAACGATTCGTCGATTTTTGTACATAAATTGATCTTTTGAGTCAATTATTGCCAACGAACACTTCAAATTTCCTTGAAAAATTGTTCTCAAAAGATTCACTCATATCTAAATCAAGTCGTTCCCGAACGAGTAACCGTTTTTTGAACCGAAATTAGTCTTTCGAACTAATCATTCACGAACGATTCATTTGTATAAAAAAAATTCTTCGCAAAAAGCTCAACAGTTTTTCGAAAGTCGTTCGTGAACGATTCGTTTGACTTTTGGAAAAATTACGTTGTATGATTAATTGCTTGATGCATCTTTTGAAACGAATCGTTCGCGAACAACTGTGTGCTTTTTCCTATAAATCATGGTTTTCGAATAAATCTTGAATCGTGGAAAAATCATTCGTTCAAACAAGTCGTTCGCGAACGAATCACCTATTTTTGGTGGAAAAAATCGTTCATTAGACCGAACGAATCATTCGCGAACGATTTATCGATCATTTTTCCAGATCAATACTTCATGAAATATTTTCCAAATTTCGAGCAAGTCGTCCGCGAAAGTTTCGCAGATCATAAGGGAAAACCGTTCGCGAACGATTCTATCGAAAAATCAAAATACTGTTTGCAAATGATTCGAAAAGTGGAGTTTTTTCAATTTTTTGTAAATTTTCACCCTCGCTCTTTTTCCACCCGAATTTTTGAGTCTGATTGATATTTATCTTTTGTATAAATACCTTTCGATCTTTTTGAATCACTCACAACGTTGCTCATTACCACCTACTCATTAGTTCATCATTCGACCAAAACTCGAAAATCTTCTCGTTCATTTTTGCAAGAATTTCAGCTCTAAAAAAAATGACAAAACAACGAGAACAGCCTTCATAGCTAGGTAGATATTACATTTCTCGACACCGCTGCGGGTCGTATATAGAATATGTATCTCGGCGCTTCGTATTGCGTACGAACGAGCGTACAAATCCGTTTATCAGCGAAAAAAACACAACCTAGTCACGAATCCTATCCGCCTTTTCGTCGCACTCCTCCGAGCCCCGTGATTTCACATGTTTTACCATGTACTGTATATGGAAAAAGCCGTCTACGCAGCGAAATGCGATTCCATGTCTTTCGCAAAAATGACTGATAACGTCGGGGATTCGAATAAATGAGCTTAAAAAAAATCTCGACTCGATTCGTCGTCGCGATGCGATGCGACGAGGTATACGTATAGGAATAGAGAGAATACGAAGCTGGGACCGATGAACGAGTCGAGGTAAAAATACTACTTACTCTGTATATTATGGCAAATGAAAAATCGACCTATTTTCCGGCCAATGTCCTCGAAAACGGATTACTTCGATACGATACCATAAATGCGACGTTTTTTCCCAAATCCATACAGCATTTCAATGAGTTGATACGAAAATAGCACTCTGCTTCGCCTCCCACGTTCGGCTATTTGCTCTCGATTATCTAGCTACGTGCAGATATACTATCGAGCAGAGAAATTAGTTGATTAGCACAGGTCGTTCGTCGTGATTCGGTCTGCGTAAACATATCGGACGACGATGCTAATGTAATCGACGACGATAATCTGCGAAAATCAAGACGAATGCGAGCGTGTAGCTGATGATCAAGTTGACGAGATGTATTTGTACGTGAAATGGACTCGACGAGAGTAGGAAACATCATGTTTAGTGCGGGTTTCTGCCTTATGCTCGTCGTTGCTCTTTTTACCACTACCACCACTGTACGTGGTATTCGCTTAAAATCGCTATAATTTTACGACGTCGACATTAAAGTAAACGTCGCGTTGTCGACGAGTTTTATGGCGGAATTTTCCCACAGCGTTTATGGCGGAAAATTGACTGGTGGCTTTTTTCCTTTTTATTTTTTTGGGCAAAAATTTCTCCACAACCGATATAGTTTAAAAAGTTACGATAAATATAGGAAACACTATAGCATCGTCGATTTAATGCCGGTCCCGACGACATATACTTGGTAGTTTCTTATGTGTAATATGGCTGCGGCCATGGCCATTCTTCTTTTCTAATAATGTACGACGACTATGGACTACGAGTAGTAAATTGCTGCTGCGAGTGTAGAGAGCGGAGCGTGAAAGCACACAAACGCACCGAGTCTATTTTTTCACTTCGATATAGTAAATTTATCTAAGATATCGAGACCCTTCGGCGGTTTACGTGTGCTTTGTAGTGTACTTCGTAGGAGTATATGGAATCGAAACAGTCTACGGTGTCGTAAAATATCAAAATGGAGTTGTTTTGTTCTCGGTCAAGAACCTAATGTCATTTGCAAAGATGTTTGTCGAGAATGAGTTTGATACGTGTATGTGTTTGCCTTGTGTTGGGGGTTACTTTTGCTTGCTCTTTTTTTTGGAGGGTAATGGTTCGAAGTATAAGGTGTGAGTGCAGCAGGTGGCGAAGAAATACGAATATGGTCTGGAGGGTTGATGTTGATCTGGGTATTTTATTGATGAAAAATGAAAAAAACTCTTGCATGATCGAACAGTTACGTAATTTATCTCAAGGGTAGTTCGGTTGGGTACATTTGTGCTAGGGTTTGTACCAGGAGGAATTTTCCATCGAAGAGGGCATCGGATGGATGCTCGTTTGTGTTTCCATTTCGCCTGGTGACTCCTTTTCGAGTTTTGAGGCATGAGGTAGAAAATACTGTCAGAATCAGAAGTTTCCTAATTGAAAAAAACTTGATAAATTCTTCGGAATTATTCGAATTGAAAAGTACATACTTGCTTATGATTACTTTATTTGAATTTTTTCTTCGAAAAATGAAAAAATTTGAAAATTATGAAATTACAATTTTAGGATATGTAAATTTTTGGCGTGAAAAAATTCTTTGAAAATTGAGAAAATGCAAAATTCATCAAAGAATCAATGTATCTAAAAAAATGTTCGGCCCTGAGCACCGAATTTGAAATTACCCAGTGGAAACTGGTCCTTATGGTCAGAAACCCCCGCGACAAAATTTTCAGCTCGATATCCCAACTCTAGCTCGTGAAGGGGGAGAGGTGGGTTAAAACGTGGATTTCGTTAAAATTTCTATTTTTGACTGTTTTCAACCGAATTTTTTCAAACTTGCAGGAATAGTAGTTAGTCTCGAAAGTAATTTATGGAATTTTTTGAAAAAAAATTCGAGCAATTTTTCAAGGTCAAATGGGCATTTTAAGTTTTCTAATAGCCATTTTGGTAACCCCTTTCAGAGCTGCAATTTTGAAAAATTATATATTATGTACCTAATCTAGATGTACAACATCATATTTTTTAGAACTTGAATTCGTGGTGCGTCATCTTCAAAAATGCAAAAAATCGATTTTTTTCACCCATTTTCCACCCTTAAATGGGTCATTTCTGGTCAAAAAAATTTTTTCTTGCAATAATATCATCAATGACATCAAAATACACCATTAACCTGCATTTAGACCAGATTCATCAATTTTTTCCTTTTTTCCAATTTTATTTTTAATTAGCCGAATGAAGCTATTTTGGTGCATATTTCAGCAAAATCGAGAAATTTTCAATTTTTATTGTTTTTTTTTTCAAAAATTGAGTATTTTTGACTTGGGAAAATTTTACATGAAATGAGTTGAAAAATAGTTGAAAGTTTTCAATTTTGCTAAAATTGCAAATATCGACTTGAAACATGTCCGGACACCAAGTGTGACAGTCTAATTTACCAATGAGATAATCGAGCCAATCTAATCTCTTGCGAAAAATAAATGTTTTAATCCATATTTAGAAACCATTGAATCTAGTTTGGTAAATCATGGGTTATCGTGTGAATTGAATTGAATACGTATTGTGCCTTATCTGATCGACTTGAACACCTGCGCATGCGACGCAATTCGTAAACCACTTGAATGCGTGACATAGGCATAATACACATACCATCAACCGGATGATTCACCTTTCACCCTAACGTTATTACTTATCGTTTTAAAAGTCAAGTTACGGTGTGATTCATATTGAATACTTTATCGATGCGCTGCAGTAGGCTTTTGAACGAACATCTCGTTGATCGAAATGAAACCGTTTTCGTCGCGTCGTGTTAATTTTCGAATTTTTATTCAAGTATTTAATTGTTTTCGAGTACGTAGATAATCGTTTTATCATAAAAATACGTTCGTGAGTAAAAATCGCGTTGCCTCATATTAACAAAGTGGGTATTTTTTTACATGGAAACTACAAATTCAACAGATTGATTGCTACGGTACTGCTGATAACGTAAGTTATGCACCTTTATTTGTACAAAATTTGTGATTGTAAAAGTGATCGAATTATTGTAAAATTTGTCAAAATTTTCGTACTACTTGATTATTTATTAAAATATTAGGAGGCTTCGTCAACTCTTCATTTGTAAAATGGAATATTTTTTAAAAATTGAACTCGCTTTTGCGGGGGTGTTTATGGACAGATTTTTTTCAAAATGTTTACACAAATTTTCTGTAGTAAAAATACGATTGTGCATTTTTTCAAATTTAAAATCGAATTATTGGAACTCGAGATATGTAGCAAATTTAGTTTTTATTAAATACCCCCCCCCCCCCTATGAGAGCAAAATGGTTCAAAATTTGCCGAGGTAGTAAGGATACATATAAGGTAAAAAGGTGTTGTGGTTATAATTGGGTTATTATCAAAAATTTTGGTTGGGGGGGTGCAAGAGCTCTAAAATTTTGGATTTTGGGGCATATCTCCTCCCGTATGGAACCAAAAAAAGGTTCAAATTTTGGATTTCAATTCAAATACGATTTGTAAAAAACAAATTTTCTGAAATTTTGGTATCTCAATTTTGACACCTCCCCCCTCCCCCTAAATTTGGGTCCTCAAAATCAAAATCTGCCCTTCGCTATAATTTTCGCCTCGTCTACTCGTTGAGATGTTGGTTTTTTGAATGGTATTTTTGTTATTATGAATGATTAAATCGTTGGAAAAATAAACTTTCACAATGGTTTCCAAAATGTTCATCATTTTATTAATCTTTACTTAATTTTTTCATTTTTGGAAACTTTCTGAATATTGAAACGTTTTTTTGTAGCATTTTAACAAATTTTTAATTTTCAACGACTTTTATGAATGTTTTCACAATGTTTACGAGATTTTCAATAGTGCCTGTGATTTTTTTCAGCTTTTTAACGAAGTTTTTACTCATTTTCATGAAAATTTGAGAAATTTTAGCATAATTTTCCATAATATTCGTGATTTTTTGATCAGTTTTACCAGATTTTAGGTGATTTTTATGGAAATATTTACGATTTTGGCAGAATTTTCGAGAATTTTAATGATTTGTCGGCTGTTTTTACCAAACTTTTATGGTTTTTTAGTGAATATTTTAACAAATTCGACATCATTTTCGACGATTTCTATAATTTTTTGGCCATTTTAATCCAATTTTTAATGATTTTTATAAAAATCTCAATAATTTTTACATTTTTTGGCACTAATTTGTGTTTTTAGACCACGTCTGCTATAGTTCTATTAATTTTTATTACAGTTCTAATTCATTTTTGCAAAATTTTCAACAATTTTTCATGCTTTTTTGACCATTTTTATAATTTTTTTGACAGGTTTTTTTTTTGAAAATTTTCAACTTTTTTACAAAATTTGAAATATTTTCAGTTTTATTTCTTGATTTCTGACTAAATTAGCGATCAGACCAACCAATTGGTCTCGAGATGACTTAAGCTGTATCGAAGCTCACATGGTCAATCCTAGGGCAGATGAGATTTCAGACTTTGAATATTTCTTGACCCCCCCCTCCCCCGACAACCTTGCACCAAAAAAATTGAATTTTGAATAAAAAATATTTGAAGATCAAAATTTTACAATTTTTGCAATTTTTTTAATGTTCTTTCAGTAAAATAATGAATTATCTACTTTGAAAAAATTAATTAAAACAACTCAAAAATATAATTATTCAACTGGGCGGTTGGACCGCTTCGTGGCCCATCCCCCCTAGCTGCTGTTACGCATGAACTGGTTTCTCTATGGCTGAAAAAATATTTTAGAAAAAAAAATTGTTGGTCAAAAATCATCGTTTTTTGTCATTTTTCATTTTCTAGTCCAAAACTGTCATTTTTTTGTCAAAATTGTCAGTCTACGTCAAAATTGTGATTTCAAAGTAGAAAGTGTCATTTTTGGTCAAAATCACCGTTTTTCATCAATGGTCTTTTTTTTGTCCAAATT
The DNA here is from genome assembly GCA_900064475.1 of Pseudococcus longispinus. Taxonomy (NCBI): domain Eukaryota; kingdom Metazoa; phylum Arthropoda; class Insecta; order Hemiptera; family Pseudococcidae; genus Pseudococcus; species Pseudococcus longispinus. The sequence continues at coordinate 11,069 of FIZU01058411.1, forward strand.
GGGAGTTTTTGGTCAAAATTGTCATTCTTTTGTCAGACTGGACATTCTTGGTCGAAATCATCATTTTTTTGTCAATATTGCCATTTTTTGGTTCAAACTGTCATTTTTTGTCAAAATTGTCATTTTTTGTCAAAATCATCATTTTTTTGTCAATATTGTAATTTTTTGGTCCAAAAATTGTAATTTTTGGTCAAAATTGTAATTTCAAAATAAAAACTGTCATTTTTTGTCAAACTCGTCGTTTTTGGTCGAAATTATAATTTTTTCGTCAATGGTGTAATTTTTTGGTCCAAACTGTCATTTTTTGTCAAACTCGTCATGTTTGGTCAAAATCATAATTTTTTTGGTCAATATTATCATTTTTTGTCGAAATCAACATTTTTTTGGTCAATATTGTCATTTTTTGGTCCAAATTGTAATTTTTGGTCAAAGTTGTCATTTTTTTGTCAAACTCGTCATTTTTGGTCGAAATCATAATTTTTTTGTCAAAATTGTCATTTTTTGGTCCGAACTATCATTTTTGGTCAAAATTGTCATTTCAAGGAAAAAATTGTAATTTTTGGTCAAACTCATAATTTTTATCAAAATCGCCATTTTTTGTCAATATTGTTGTTTTTTGTCAAAATTGTAATTTTTTGTCATTTTAAAGTAAAAATTGTAATTTTTGGTTAAAATCGTTGTTTTTCTTCAATTGTCATTTTTTTTGTCCAACTTGTGAATATTTCAGTCAAAATTGTCGTTTCAAGGTAAAAATCTTCTTTTTGGTCATTTTAGGTTTTTAAAGTCTAGCAAAATGTCTGAAAGTCATTTTTGGATTTTTTTTAAATGTCATCAACATAAAGTCTGACAAAATGTCTAAAAGTCAGACGGACAGACGGACGGACACGTCGTTGATTTTATATTAGGTAATAATATATATAGTATATATAAATTTTATTAATTCCTAGATTAAACTGTCAATTGAAAAGCTATCAAGTAGGTAACTAAATAAATTTTTAAAAAATTTAAAAATATCAGTTTAAATTTCAAATTGAGAATTATGAATTAAAGTAAAAATAAATTTTGATTAGAAATTTTGTACTTCTTGTAAAATTGTCAATAAGAAGGAGAAAATTGACCGATTTATGGATTCGAATCAACAAATAATCATTTTCCTTCGTTTCTGATCTGTTGCCCAAAAAATTCCATATGGTTATTACATTTTTTAAAAATAAAACTTATGAAATTTGAAGCGATTTGAAAAAATCAGCTAAGAACAGAGAGTTATTTTGTAAGCCATAAAATTGATAATTTTGATATGAATGAGTTGCCAATTTCGATTTTTTTCCTCGTTGTAGATGGTTTGACTCAAAAAATTCAATCTAAACACTCTAAAATATTAGGAATTTTTGTTTTTTGAAAATTTTTCTCGATAGGTAAAATAATCAAGAAAGAACTGAATTCGGTACTAGTTGAAAAGAAGATTAAAAACTGAACAATTTTCGACTCATAAAAATTTTCCCAATTTCAAATGCAAAATTTCCTTAATTTTTCGATGAAAGGATGATTAATTTTACAAAATTTTCCCATTTTAAATGTAATTTTTCCAATTGAAAACGCAATTTCATCATAAAGGTGCAAATTGTCGCCAGTCAGCTGGTTCAATTCGGCTCTAATAATGTAATTTCTTTATTAAATTTGAGAAAGATTAAAAATTCACAATGGCTTCGAGACTTTTTCGTATAAAATTGGGTAAATTTCTCCTCCTCCCTTCTCATAGCATCTTCATTCAAACCACCTTGCTTCGTCCTTATTTAGCAATCATTTCGAAACTTCGTCTTTTTTTTTCCACGCCGAAAAAAAAGTAGTTACATTATTACCTAACGCAAACCATCTCTGACAAAACATTTCTTTTTCGCTTTTCCACTAGCTACCTACGTACGTATATTTCTCACCCGGGGCCATTTTTCATACGCGTTCCAATTACCCAAAACGATTTGCGACTTCGTTAAATACGAATTTAAAAAGCCTTTTATCATGCCATTGTTCCAGCCGGCAAATACGCCTGTCCCATTTCACGCGCTCCAAACTCGACCGAGCTAGTTACCATCCTCTCTATCTCCCTTCGCCTTATTCGCTAACACGCGGAAGAAGCGGAGAAGAATCGTCAGCGGGGGGGAAAAAAATCCACGCCTCGAAACGTCGAATAATTTATTAAAAATCACATCAGTGCAAAGAGAGGCGAAAAAAAGTTATTCGTACGTACGTTTGCAACCCTGCAGAGAGTCGAGACTTTTGAAAACCGTAAAGGGAATTTTAAATAACGTTGACGGCCATTTTCGCGGTAAAAGCCCACCCCCTTGCCCCATGTGCCTCGGCCCGAGACGAGAAAAATGCTCGTAGATTTGCGCCCGAGCCCGTATTGAAAATTCAAAGGTAGCTGGGTAAAAAATACGTACTACGAAAAAAGGTACCCAATCAGACAAATATCGCACAATAAAAACTTTTTCGAGTAAAGTACCGGAACAATGACTTCCGTAATAGAGTTCTGATTTATGAATACCGAGAGGAAAAGTATTTTTTTTTGGTCTAGTTCGTCGTCATCGGCATCGAGCCCGAGGAAGCGAGCAGCAGCGAGAGAGGCGAGTGGCAAAAATATACGAAAATATAGAAAAAGTTCTAATAGCAATTTTCTCCTTCTTTTTAGTTACTTTTATGGAAAGTTATAAAGTTAGCGAAAAAAGCAAACAAAGAAAACTGCGGAATTATACGGGTTATTTTTTTTCCCATTCTGGGGGTTTTTCCTTCTGAAAGGTTCGCTCGCTGTTGTCTTATTGGCTGCGGTAGTCGGTTGTGCGTTCGTTTGCGTTGATTCGGTTCCGCGAAGGAGAGCAAGGCGAGCAGGGGTGGTTTATTCGAGAAATATGAAAATAACTGCGTAGTTAAGGAAACCTGTAAGAAGGGGAAGAATTTCACAAAAATTTCCACCCTGCGAAGACGTAAATTAATCAATGTAGGTAGATCTGCCTACCTGAGCACCTACGTAGATAATTAAAACTTACCTACTTTTGATGTAAGGATCAGAAAATCTGGATTGAATTGAACGAAACTCCTCGTTGATTATTTCGCAGCCTCGGGGTGAAGAGAAAACAAGGTAAAAACCCGAATTTTCTATTGTTATTTTGATACAGCATAGAGAAGATAAAGATGCGATAGAAATATATAGGACATTTCACATGAGACGATTCTGCGCCAGGAGGAGCCCTCGTTATCCATTTTGAAACAGTTTGTCGCAACAGAGTGATTGCTCGTGTTGATGTTGTTGTTGTTGTACGGTGGGTACCCGAAGGAGGCGAATTGACCATATTTAATGCGCGCTGCTGGTAGTACTGGTGTCAGCAGAGCTCCTTCCTTGTCCGTATTCCGGGCTATTACTCTACTCTGCCTAAATACGTAAAATTTAGAATTAATGTTACAATGTTACATAACAGTGGCCGAGACCGAATTAACCATTTGGTTGCTATAACAACTGCTGCGGTAATGGTGATTGTACAGGGTGGGATCAGGATCCGGGGACCGGCCGGGCATGTTGTAAGGTTTCGGCCTCGGCCGAAAATCGTGTTCCGAAATGTGGACACAGTTTCCAGCTCATTTTTTTCCCTTTTCTACTCGCGTCGTTGCGTCAAGCTGCGCGGCGGTTTGTACGTAATGTAGTCTTATACTCGTAGCGATGTTTACGTATAAGAAAGACATCGAAGAGGAGGATGTTCCGAAGGTAGTTTGATCGAATCGAATGGATAGGTTGATTTATTGAAGGTTTTTACCTAATACGAGTAGATGAAGTAATCTTTATCGAATGATAAGAATGACCACGAGGGTTAATTTTGAAACGAGGGTTGGGTAATTAATTCGAATCTCGCGAGTGAACTTGCCTACGTTGAATTTCAAAGTGTTCGAGTAATTTAATGTACAAATGTCGATCTCGTAAAGGAAGTGAAGTCGTTGGGAAAACGGTTTGTTGATTGAAAGTGGTGTTTTTTTTGCTTGTTGATTGAGGGGGATGATAGAGAAATTGGATGATAAAATTATTGCGCACCCTTGAATTTTACAGCACGATTTCGTTGGTAATTTACCTGGAAAATATACTTATTCTCAATGCCTTTTGAAGCTGTCCTCTTTATCAAGTTTTAAAGTAGCTAATGAAATTAGCATAATTATTCTATTTAATAATTTGATTAATTTTAATGAAAAGTGATTAGCACACTGAATTGCTCGTCCTCGTCAATTAATCTACAATTTATATTTTTTCTCTGTTTTAGGTGAGTACCATACTTTGATCGTAAGAATGAATGAATATACTCGTATAAATGGAAATTGGTGAGTAGTTGAGTATGTTACTTACTTTCTGTATGATTTTTAATGGAATTTGATTTTCATCGACGAAAATGACAGAAAATTTTGTCTAGAAAAAGTATAATGTTGGAATGATTTCTGGTGAGTTTTTGAAGACTTTCTTTCTCGAAAATCACTAGAAATGGCACAAAACTAATAAAATCACTCAAAAAGCATTGTAAAAAATTTTTAAAGATAGATTGAGTAGCATTTTTAGGAAAATTGATGAATATATTCTTCATAAACAATCCAAAGTATTGCAAAAATTTATCAGATTTTCGTGGAAGTTGTTTTTAAAAAAATAACAAAAATCGTTGGTAAAACTTGAAAGATATCTGTATTGAAAAAAAATTAAAACAGCTTAAAAATCGTTAAAATTGATGATAAATTTTAAAATTTGATGAAAAAATTGGCATTTAATTAAAATATTGCAAAAACTGTTTGAAAAAATTGTAAAATTCGTTGAAATATGTACTGTAAAAATTGTATCAAAATATGCTAAAAACAGTTCAAAATCCAAATTGAGCACTTTTAAAATTGCAAGGAACTGGTTTCGAATAATCTAAGCCAGTGGTTCCCAATCATTTTGGATCACGTACCCTTTTTGGGAACAATTTCTCCCACGTACCCTCTGATAATTTTTTCTTCGCGTACCCCTTGGGGTATATGTACCACCATTTGGGAAACCCTGATCTAAGCTACTGTAAAATATCACTAAAATGGTATAAAATGTTGCCAAAAGTTCTTAAAATGTCGTAAAAATCTTCAAAATGACATATCATTCGCATAAAATTGGTAAAAATTGCTAAAAATGTCAAAATTTTTTTTAAAAATAATTTTTGAAAAATTTAGAAAATTTATCATTTGCGAAAGATATTTTGAAGCAATTTTATGCAATTTGGCTGCAGTTTTCGAAATCAACTAGGAGTTAAAATTTCTAAGAACTCTAAAACAAAATTTTAGAACGCATTTTCAACTTCTCACCCCCCCCCCCGCCCCTCGTACACGAAAATTACGTTCATTTATTGAAAATTTTCATTAATGACTCCCTAAGAAGTATCCCAAAAAATATTTTATGACGCATTTTCAACCTCTCTCCTTCCTCCCCCCGCCCTTAACCCGGTATAAACAAAAATATTACTTTTTCATAGCAAATTCCCATTTTTGGAAGCTAGATGAGCAAAAATTTTGAAATTTATATCGTAGAAGAAGGCGTGAAGGGGTGATGAATTTTTTCAGATTTTTTTTTCGCAGCGTTTTCTAGCCAAAAACCCTCCTCAAAAATTTCAAACTGCTTTAGTTTTACAAAATCGTGATGTTTTTACTGTTTTTAGGTCATTTTGAAATATTTTTTGGTTTTTTAAATACGTTTTTCAGTGCGTTAAACTACTTCTTTTTTTTTGTAGCAAATTGTGAATCGTTTTTACACTGTCTCTGAAGCATAATTTGCGTTTGCGCCATTTTTGAACAATTTTTTGGTATTTTGATGGCTTTTAAAAGTGCATATTTTCAAAATTTGAATCAATTTTACGACTCAATTGAATTAACATTGCCATTTTTTATGTTTTTTTACATTTTATAAGAACTTCGATCGTATGTACAAATATTTTCAAAAAATTATTAAAACTGCAAAAAAAATTTTAAAATTTTGAAAAAGTTTTGAAGAACAATGGTAGAAATGGTGAATTAGCCTTTGGCTAGGATTTTGAATCTAATCTTTGAAAATTGGTACCTACTGAATCACAGGGTCGAAAAACTCGTTGGTAAAAATTGTGGTCTGCTGCCTCATCCGTTTCCCTTCAATGGTTCAAAAATGTTCTTTTTTGACATAAATAATTTTCGTTTCCTGTAATTTTGAACACCATTTTTCGAATCTTGCATAAATAATGACCACTATGAAGATCTATTTTTGGAAATTTTTTTCAATTTTTTTAACATATATTCCTTTGTACTGAAATTTGTATTTTAACATTTCAAAATTGAATACTGCTAAGTTTCTTCAGACCTGCAACAATCTAAAAAGGGTGAAGTCTACTATGTCTTAGAGATTTATGCCCTAATTCCCTTATTTCTTCAAAGGGGGTAAAACAGAAAAAAAATAAGAACGGGTAAATATACATTTGCGGGGAATTATTGGGAATTAATTTTAAAAAACTGAATTAATCCTTCTCCCGGCCTTTCCCTCCTAGAAGCTGGTTTCAATTATTCACATCGTTCAACGTCCTCAAAATGCTATATTTTAAGAATCATTTAGAAAATTTCAAAATTTTGAGCTTTATGTAACCCCTCCGTCGTTTTGGGTTTCGAAAGTTGAAATTTAAAAATAGAAATTGAAGACCATTAAAATTTACATTTCGACGCGACGTTCATGTTTGAATTTTCTAAATTTTCAACTTCGTTAACCAGCTCCCTTAAATTAATTCGATTCAAAATTTACTTTTTTCAAAAGGATAATTTTGGGTTAAATGTCTGAATTATTCTGAAAAGTAATCAAATTGGAAATTTCCTATTCGTAGGTGAATTTCAATACTGAGATTTTCGAAATATTTTGGATCGCTGTTCTCTCCCCCCCCCCACCCCTTCCAAAGAGTTACCTTAGATTAGGAACATAATTATTTAATTAACATGAGCAAAACCCCAATGTCAAAATTTTGAATTTCGTAAGACTCGACTAATTCATGCTGGAATTTTTCAAGAGTTTAGGACATAATCCTACTATTTTTCCCTTTTAGCATACGATATGCTTTGCTATGAGTAATTCCACGAAAAACCTGACGAAATTCCTTGACAATGACTTTTAGACATTTTGTCTGACTTTTTTGGACTTGGAAAATTCTAGTAATCAGGGTAACTTTCCGATAATTTATCAGACAGACTTCTTGGATTTGGAAAATTTCAGATATTACGCTGACTTTCAGACATTTTGTCAGACTTCAAATGAATTTTTATTTCAAGACGTTCGAATCAGACATTTTGTTAGACAGCTTTTTACCTGAGGCTGACTTGAACATTTTGTGTTTTTTTTGACTTGGAATTGACTTTCCAAATTTTTTCAAAAAAATTCCATTACGAAATTCATTTTTGAAAATACCTTACGATGACTTTTAGATATTTTGTCTGAATTTTTTGGAGTTGGAAAATTTTTCAGAATTCAAATCAGTTTTTGGACTTTGAAAGTTTCAAGAAAATTACGAGAGAAATTGAGATATCGAGCTAAAAATTTTGTCATAGGGGTTTTTTGACCATAAGGACCAACTTTCTTCCCAAATTACCAAACTTTACCAACTTTTCAACATTTTTCAAAATGATTTATAATTTCAGTTTCCAATTTCCGAAACATTTATTGGTTTGGTTTTAGATTTGAGGGACTCGATTTAGATTTTTTGCCATTCATTAATTTCATTTTCTATATTTTCAATTTTTGCCTAGTTTTCAGTTTCAAATTTTCAACACTGATTAATGATATTTTTTATTATTCATAACGTTAGTTCTCTAATTCACTTCACTGACAAGCATCAAATTTTGAAAACATAATCTCGAAATAATCCCTTTTAAAAGTTTTTTCAAGTCCAAAAGGTCAGTTAGTTTCAATTTTTTTCCAATTCCAAGATGCCAATTTTTAAAATTTTTTCAAAGTCCAAAAATTCAGTCATCAAAATTTCTTCAAGTTCAATAGGACAATTGATTTCAATTTTTTTTCAACATGGAAGTCCAAGATGCCAATTTTTAAAGCTTTTAAAAAAGTTAATAAGTCCGATACTCAATTTTTATAAACTTTTCCCAAGTTCAAAAAGTCATCTAGATAAAAAACAAAATGTTTGAAAGTCAATTTTTTAAATTAAACTTAGAGAGAAGTTAGATCCACTCTTCAAGCGGACATATTGGTACATGGATATGTCTTGTCTTTTT
>FIZU01058480.1:0-22108 GCA_900064475.1 Pseudococcus longispinus
GTCCAGTACCGACGAACCAGCGTTATCCGTAAAAGCGACAGGCCCACCCCTTCCCACGGTACTCGACAAAGACGAGCCGAAAATAACTCGTCATACTGCGTAAGAGTTTTTTCCAATGCCCAATTCACTTCCATGTTTTTTGTTGTTGAAATTTATGGTAGTAGCTAAAGTTTCTTCAGTTTCATAGCTGCACTTGGGAGCAAAAAGTTTCATTGAAAATTTATTCAGCAATTTTCGAGTTTCTTCTCTTTTCCATTATTGAAAATACGAGTTCATAATTTTCATATTGCATTTCTTGCTTTAGTTTTTAAAGCTAAGCAGCTCATTCATCTAACGCTTTTTCACGCATCGGTCGATTCGAGCGTTGGAAAGATGATCAAAGCCAAAGGATGCTTATACCATAACAAAATAATTAATGAAATCCGTCGATGTCGCTTTTACGTGGTCTTACTCTTACCAACTTGAGAGACGTCTATGTTGTAAAATAATATAGGTACATATTTCATTAAAACGGACGAATATTCAACTTCTCCATCACCCAACGAAGAATTTCGCATCGTCGTTTACGACTGTTTGCAATTTGTGTACTGTACGAGTAAGAGTATGGCAAGCTATACGGATGAAGTAAACCTCTTGCTAGGAAGCAGGTACCAAAAGTGTAGGAAATTTTACGCCGTGCTCGTCGTGGAAACTCTCGGCGCGTATGCTTATCAATGATTCAGTATCGTCTTTCAAACATTGTCTCGAAATTGGGATTTATTTACGGCGTAGCAAAACATCGAAAGATGTAAAAGTTTAATACGCGAGGATTAATTTTATATTATTCGATTTTCTCGCAGTAGCTTTCGAACGACGTAAATTATTTAACATCGACGCGAGAAGAGAGCGGTCCCCGAAGACGGAGAGTTTTCCAAGGATATGATTTGCCGACGACGTCCCGCTGTCGAATCTCTCTTCGCCAGGTCGCGTGGAGCGTAGGTTTAGTCGAACAGATTCGTTTTTCTTTTGGGGTATGGTGTTTTTGGCGCTGGGAATTCAGTGCTAGTGTGTTTTTGTTTTGTTTTTTTGAATTGAATGCCTGGCTAGAAAAAGGGCGTTAGACCTTACGCCTTTTTTCCGGTCACTAGCTGAAAAGAACGAACTATCACATAAGAAAAATGAAGTTCGTAGAAGTTACATGGAAAAAATGCTTTAATGGCAAAAATATTGACTAAAAATTTATAAAATTACCACAACAGGAATATTTTGTTCGTTAGATATTGAAAAACCCAAACTTGTTTTTCTTCCTTTAGTTTTGAAGGCTCTGGTGTGGTAAGGGGGTCAATCGACCTTTGATCGATTTTCAAATTTTTTCAGGGCTTCTCATTAGTCAAGATAGAAGATGATTTTAGGGCTTATGTGGAATCTTTTACCTCACCCCGTGGGGGCTGAACCTCCAACATAGTAGCTTTAGGCTAGAAAATTCTATCTCAGCGAGTTTCTGCTCGATCTATCCTCAGAATGGAGTTTTTTTCCTTATCAAATTTTTTTTGGGATAGTTGATGGAGAACCAGCATCGTTAATGAAATATTCAAAAAATCAAAAAAAATTGAATTTTTTTATAATTTTACTGATAGTTTAGAAAAAGATCGAAATCAATGAGCGAAATTGTGAGAAAAAGTTTTAAATGAGGATATATTTGCCCCTACCCAGTAGAAGGATTAGGTCAGGTATGAGACACCCTGTATATGGTGGATGGATGGGTGTCCTGAATAATGAGTACCTATGTCTAGTAAGTATGGAAAGTATACCCACCTACAATTTAGACCAATTTCGACTCTTTTCCTTACCTCTCATTTTGAAAATATTTCATGATTTCGGCGTTGAAACGAGAAAAGCATCGAGTAGGGTGCAAAAAAAAAAGTGCTTCCGTTAATTAGAATTCTTATTTAAGTGTAAATGTTAACAGGCCAGGCCTTGCTATTCCATCGCCATTTCGCCAGTTCTTTGCATATTTTTTGTGTTTTTCATTAACGGCCAAATAAAAAGCGAGCGTGAAAATATTTTTATTTTTTAAAAATTTACTTAACGACGGTACACTTTTCGCGAAGTTTTCGCGCGCGGTATTATACGAATACAAACCAAGGTACGGTAGGGGCGGGGCAAAGCGGGGATCGGTGTGATGGAATTCCTCGCGCCAGCCAGCGAAATAATTAAAAGTTTCTCTTTTGCGGATGATGGCCGTATATAAGGGGCAGCTGCTGCAGTAATAGGAGTGCAAATAATTTGGAAAATCTCCGGGGAAATATTGCGTAAAAATGATGATTTTGTGCTGTGCTTTGCTTTTTTGCGTTTGGTTACCTGGCTCGGTGATCGGTCTAAGAGGTTTGGGCCAAAGTTTAAGAATGCCTCCGTAAGGGAAGATATTTTATGAGAGGTAATTGAAGATCAGACGGTTGTAACTAGATTTCCGTATTTTTATGCTCGATGTAGGGGGACTTTTCGAGTCTCGGAATCTTTTCGTGGGTTGGTAATTTGAACCAAAGAGGGCGAAAAAACTTACACTGTTTTTCTCCCAATACAAACCATAATTAACGCATAAATAAAGATACAGAACAAAAGCGAGCCCAGGCAAATGTTAGTATGTCACCTCCTCTTGAGTAAAAAAATCAAAGAAAATTTTCAAATTTTTATAAGACAGTTCGTATTTTGGAGGTCATCAGACACCTTGAATTTTCTAAAAACCTCTTTTCGCTTCACTTTACTCCAAAAAATTTCTGAAGATTTCATTTTTAATTCATAACAATTCGATGTAAACGTCCACAATTCTTTCCTAAGCGAGATTTTTCACTTATAAACGTGTATCTTTTGGGAAGAAATGCATTTCATGGTGCATAGAGAAGTAGTGTTTTCGATTTTATGGTAATGTTGGTTGTGGCAAATCGTGAATTTTACTCAAATGTATTGTTCTTTAAAGGTAGAGTTTCTCTGTTTTTTAATTCGTTGATTCTATTCAAAGATGAATGAAAAATGGTCGAAAATTCGTTGAAATTTGGTCTAGATTGTTCGAAATTTAGATCCAACATTTAAGGAGACGTTAAATTTTCTGTTGATTTTGGAAGAAATTTCGTTGATACCTATAAATTTGATAATTTTAAACATTTGAAAAACAATTTATCATCTTGCCTTACGCAATTATGTGTATATTAAATTTTCTTCAATTTTTTCGTACATATTCAACGATGTTTGTTTATATTGAAGAAATTTTGCTTCCATTTTAAACGATTTTCATAATGTTTTGAGCAATTTTTAAAATGTTTTGGCATATTTTGATTGTACGAGTATCGACTTACGTAATAAGCTGTTTGGCATTTAATGGGTAGATCTTCCGTCGTTTCCTTACTACCCTCCAAACTAAAAAACTTGAGATATGCTTTAGCTTGTTGAATTTTTCAAGTACATAAAAACGTGATAATTCAAATTTTCTTGAAATTTGGCAACTTCAAAAAGTTATTTGAATTCTGAAAAATTTTCCGAAAGTCCAAAAAAGTCTGACAATGAGAATTTCATTAATTTTTGTTGATTATCCCTCCGCTTCACCTTCACTTGCAATCTTTTTTTCAAAGCTTTGAGTGAAAAAAAGCAAAAAAAAGAATCTAGTTTAAGCCTACAGGAAATCCGCGAGTAAAAACTAAATTACCCAATAAAAAGAAGTTGCGTACTTTTCCGCATTTTTTACTAGACGGCAACCAGGTTACGTGCACAATATGTGGCCGTATTCTGAGATACTGCACCGGTACTTCCAACTTGCGCAAGTATCTGTGATATTTACATCATCTGGTAAGAAACAAATCAAAATATTATTCAACATGAACGACATTATTTCAATATTTCTTTTCTTCTCTTTAGAATGTATAAAAACAAATATATTAAATGAATATCTTTAATTAATTTTTAAATCAAATTAAATTAAAATATTAAACTATTATTTATATATGGATAAAATTAATTAAATTTAAATAAAAACTAATTTTTTTTTTAAAATTAACACTTCAGCAAATACGAATACCCAACCTAATTTTTATCTATATGGATTAACGACAAAATGGACGTTCGAAAAGAGCCTTTCGACTGTGACTTGCGAATTGGCAGACCCGAAGATTACTACCACGATTTTATGTAAAGTTGGGAACTTTGAAAGTAACTGCTTCCAAATTAACATGAAATTTTCAGTTGAAGAAAAACTTTAGATTTTTCAATATCGCTTGAATTTAGATTTAAGTTCATCTTTCTCCTAAATCGGAAATCCTCCTAAAATATCTTCAATTTCCACGCTTTTTCAGGGCCCAAGAACTGTATTTTGGGGTCATTTTTCACGTTGAATAGCCTGCAGGGCTCCCAAATGGGGGCAGATTTGTTGTCGTCGGGCAAAAAAAAAATGATGCAAGTTTTACTATAAAAGCATGGAAATAATTCAAAGTAGTATTTTTTTGTTTTAAAAATTTGTCAAGACACCATGATGATCGAGCCATACACCCACATTATCTCTCGTTTCACATCTCCAACATTATTATCCGCATATGTCGAGCAAACGAATCCACGCAGACGAAAGAATTCGCCGACATATTTAATCTCGTGTAAATAACGCCGACAATGAGTCATAGGCAAACAGATGCTGATACTGGCGAGAAACCTCGTAGATGAAACTTTTGATACGTAATTGTAATAATCTTTTGGTTTGTTAATCCCTTCGTCGTCGTAATTCTCGTCATATAGCATTTTAAGACTTCGTCGCTGCTTAATATTCGTCCTATGGAAGTTTCGTGGTGAAACATTCGCATCGTGGCAGGCATTAAAAATATTACCCAAACCGATGTACGTAAATTATACGAACGAAACTAAGTACGTATATTTATTTCCACGAGTAACATCGTTTTCACTGCGACTATCAGATTTCGCTAATCCAAGGGAAAAAATTCTTATGGTAACTGTAAACCAGATGTAATGTTAGGAAATTTGAAACGTGCACATGTTTCCTGTTCTCATTTTTATCTTTCGACTTTTACTCTATAACAGAGCTACATATTGAATGATTTTAATGTATCGTACATATGTATACTCGTGCCTGCACCGTCCTCCTTCCCTCCTTTCGTACCAATTTCGATACATTTTACTATACTGTTTCGTTCGCTTTTTGGCAAATTGATTCATGCATCGGTTCGAGTCACAAACGTACTCGAAGGTACGTTTCGTTACGAAAAACTTACTTCATCGATATGTGCTGTTGTCGAATGTCTCAGTCGAAAAAATGGATAACTTTTGAGAAAGTTTTAAAGATTGAAAGGCGACGCGACGCTCGATATAATATGAAATACTCGATGATGTGATGTGTAGAAAGAACATAATGCACATAGATATTTTCTTGCTGGTTGGAAAAAAGATGTAAAAATTGCCAAGAGAGTTCTTTTGATTATATGGTGGCGGTTAGAAACGACGATGAAGTCGTCTTTATACAATCGCCTTGTTCATATATAAGCCAGCTTCACTTCAGCTCGGTATCTGTGTATTGTGTTGTTTGAAGACGTGGTGCGGGGAAAGAAAGAGAGAGAGATGGTTTCCTGGAAAACTAATTTCTTCGATGTGCGTATTTACACTGTTTGCAGAATCATTCATTCGGTATATAAGATTTTTAAGTCTGTTGTTTTTTTCCTCTCTCTTGCTCGATTCTCGTGTCTGTATAAATACAGGCTACAAGCTACGTAGCGTATATATGCTCGTATTATTAACGTGTGCGTATATTGATTCGTCTGTATCAGTATTCCGAACGGGTACAAATGTCTAAAGACGAGGTTTAGATGAGAAACGAAGATGAAGAGGGCTCGAGAAATATTTTTTATAATAACAATAGCTGGAGAAAAAATTGCACGATGGCACCGATGAAGAGTAAAAGTGAATGATTTCGTTAGAAAAACAGCGTGTTTTACGTGTATGTCATTTCATTCGTACCTCGTCGTATCGTCGTCTGTAGTATCAAGAAAATGACTTCGTCAACGAAAGAATAAACAGACGAATCGAATCGTACGTAGGTATTTGAAAATACTCGCAGTAGGTATGTTTTGATATGTGACTTGATTTTTTTTTTCATCTAGAGGCAGAGCATGGTACCCCTATACTTAGAGCTTTCGCGTATTTTATGTAAAGTCTCGAGATGGTAGTTTTCATAAGTAATATGTATTCAAGCCCCCTCTTCCCCCGCGAAGTGTTTTGTTGTTCGATGATGAGCTCGATGCGTTCGAATGTAATTTCTCATCAACGTGATATGATATCTAAAAAAAGGCAAGGAAGAGGTACAGGTGTATGTCGTGTACCATTTCCTTCATTTGAAACCTTCTCTATCATGTTTCATAATTTTTTTTTCACGCACCTATTGTATGGAAAATGAGTTTGTGCGGTTTTACTCGTTTTTCAAAACGAATACCGTGCCTTCGGAAGAAAAGTGTGCAGCGTCAAATTATTTTGAGGAGTTCAGAGGTGACGGCCCTCACTCGCTGCGCTGCGTTCGAACTAGGCACCTGCGGTTCCGAGGAACCGCTACCTAGAGACGAGCTTGTCGCCTCGTCAGCATCACCGTTGCTTTCGTCAACGGGGGTAGACAGCCCTTGCGGGCCCTCCGGGTTAGGGAGCTGTTCCCCCATTGTCCAGACGACACCACTTGGAGGCGCAACGGTCGCGTCAGTTAATCCAGTCGCATCAGTTAATCCAGTCCCACTGTTTAATAGCGGACTGTCGTCACGAATCAAAGCGTCTGAGTCGAGTCGACTCCCGTTTACAATCGTATCATCGGGCCGAGTTCCCAGTCCTTCACCCGTCGGATTCGGGGAGGGTTCTGGGGGCCCTAACTTCAAATTCCTTCGGGTCATCATCCCCCAAAGGGGCTTGCCGACTCACCGAATTTAACTTTCACGGAAGGATTAACTATCGCAAGTCCTGGGGAACTACAAAAGAGCAGCACTAGAGTTCTTTAAACGCTATCAAGAGGTCGTTTAGGATCCGACCGATCAGGCCCTGACCTTACTCTTGAGTTCCGAATATCTTTCCGATACCAGGCTCATCAGTCACCCTTCCATTAACGCGTTTTTTGTAACCTCCAAATTGTTCGCGATTTCAATTACTGTTTTCCTTTCCATAGGGACACGTATATCTTAACGCGCTAACCTTTACCCACCACCAATCCCGGTTAGCTCCTAGCCTTACGGCGTTACACCTGCTGGCTTTTTCTAACCTCCGCACGCCGACCACTGGTTCGCGCTATCTAGCCACGTTCGTCCGGGTCATCTAGAGGACCCGGCCAGCCACCCGCATCTCGGATTTCAATCTCGGGGGTTCGTAACAAGCGCGGGCTACCGTCTAAGCTAGTAGGCTCCCGGTGGCCATCGCTGAGAAAGCTTTCTCGGGCCATTTGCCCGAACAGTCGGTACGTCGCCGGACTATCGAACCAATCGGCCTTCGAAATCGGCGGACGCCCCAACGTTTCAGCAAGCCCGTCCCTATAGACCCGAGTCCGGGCACAGTCATCGATTATGTGCAACGGGTTCTGCCGCCGCTCTCCGCACGAGCACCTGGAACAGGCCTCTGTTGCGTTTACCGCGAAGCGCGCAATATAGTCCACGAACGGCCCATGGCCGGTTGCCAGGCTTGTAGTATACGCCATCGGCACCAGCCACTTCTTCTCAGTAAACCTAGCGACAACACTCGGAAGGAACGAGTAGACAGAGTGGCCCTTGTCCGATACCTGCCATTCCTCGTCCCATTTCCGGAGGGTTTCCTCCCGAACGCGCCGTTTAAGGCGTTTCGAGACTCGACCTTCCGTCGCTGCGAGCTCGTCACCTCCCAGGAGTACCGTTTCGCCTTTCCGTAGCCGGTAAAGCACCGCCCGCTCTTCCACTAAGTAGTCGAGCGGAACGACACCCGCCAGAATACAGAGACCGAGCGTCGGGGCCGTTCGAAACGCCCTGCACAATGAGATCAGCGCAGTACGCTGCGCTGAGCAGAGGGCTCGTTGAATAGAGCTATTCCCCGCGCAATGTGCAAAGACGCTTGCCCCGTACGTTGCGATACTCTCCACCGCGCCTCTATAAACGACAAGCGCGGACCAAAACGAGACGCCACGCACACCACGTGCCACGGAAGCATAGGCCGCACTCGCCCGATCACGCGCGTCTTGCACGTGACTTAAGTACGTTCGGTTGCGATCGATATAAACTTCGAGGTATTTTACGCGCTCGGTGGTTACGGGCACTAGAGACCCGTTTATCCGTACTGACGGACACGGCTCTAGCTTTGGAAAAGCGACGCAACGGGGTCGCACCACGCCCGGGGGTTTCATTTGCATGACGACAGACTTGGCCGCATTAAAGCGCAGTCCGGTCTGCTCGCCCCACTGAGTTATCATACACCCGACGATTTCAGCTGTTTCCCTGAGCTCACGCCGGCTGTCGCGATAGCACCGTCATCCGCGTAACACACGATCCGCACGTTCGGCGGCCACGGCAGTTCTATAGAGCCATTGAACAGCAGATTCCACAGGATCGGCCCGAGAAGGGAGCCCTGCGGGGTACCGCGATCCAAAAACTTCACTTCGACTCCCGTGGTCATGGTCAACTGGGCCGTACGCTCCGAGAGAAACCCCGCAAACAACCTCAACAACCACAGATCTACGCCGGCCGCCTGGAGAGCCTCCAGCACCTGCTGCCAGCTGGCCGAGTCGAACGCACCTGAGATGTCGACAAACAATGCCAAGATATACTTAGTCCGCTTGGGCGTGTGTGACCAGGTCACCCTCCACAGTTCTTCATTCACGCGTAAAAATTCATTTATCGCGTCTTCAGTTCCTCGACCTGCCATAAACCCAAACTGCCTCGGATCACTTACCGAATTTTGATCGAGGATTGCTTCGAGCCGTTGCACCATCAGTCTCTCGAGCCATTTACCCAGGGAAGGTAAAAGACTGATCGGCCGATAGGCCTTGAGATCCGACGGATCACCGTCTCCCGATTTTAAAATCGGCACGACTTCTGCTTTTTTCCAGGTCGTGGGAAAAGTCCCACTCCTTAAGCAGGCGTTGTAGAGCTCGGTGAACTCCAGAGGAGCCACTGTTCAGGCTACTTTGAGGAATTCGACCGGAATCCCGTCGGGCCCGGGGGCCTTCCCCGTTCGTAGCCTGGAGAGAGCGCGTCTGACCTCTTCCTCAGTAAACAGCGGGCAATCTCCCTGCGGTGCAGGCGAAGTAGAGTGTACCGGCTCATCCGTGCATGAGAGCACGAGCGAGTCGAGAAACACACGTTGAGCGGCAGCGATAGTTCCCTCGCTCAACTGAGGCGCAGGGAGAATACGATTTCCCTTGAGACGTTCTAGTTTACCGCGGAGCACTAGGCTCCACGCGCCCCAGGCACCCTCAATCGACGATTCACGGAGGAACACCAGAAAGGAAGTCCGCCGTGCCGAGCGCGCCCGAGAAACATAAGCATTCCTCGACCTACGCCACGACGCCAGAAGTTCATCGCAATCCGGGAAGCCCCTCCTCGCCTGGTACTTCTGTCCTGTGGCTCTTGAGCTCGCAATCCTACTTCGCTGAGTTTTTGGTTTGCAAGAAGCTTGCCCTTGGACCCATCGTCCCGCAACTCAACTAAGACACCCCCGCGAGTCGTAAAGACGTTCCGAACGCGGAGGCCATCCTTCTTCAGATCTATCGTTCGAATGAGCGATTTTTTAATCGCTCCCGGCTCAACAGACGGCTCGATAGAGGTCACGTAGACCAACTTCCTGGTGCCCTTCGCCTGGGCAAGGGCGACCGCTTTGGCGAACGACCTAGTCTTCCCAGTCGCTGCCTGGGCGGCCGGCCGGCCACTAGCAGTAGGTATGACAACAGTCGCCACAGTAGACATAGCGTTCTGCGCAGCAGCCCCGGTACCCCCAGAGCCCCCAGCGGCAGACTGAACAGCGTTTCCGTCATCCGAGCCCCCGCCGCGCCGACGTTTCCGCCTGCGACGACGAACAGCCACGAACGCTTCCTCACCGTCAGCGCCAACCACCAAGGACCCCGAAGGCCCCGAAGCCACGTGCGCGTCACTCTCTGTGTTCACGTTTATAACGTTCGAAACTTCGCCGGACTCCGTAATGGACGGTGTCGCGGTCGAAGCAGACTGGGGAGCGGGCCTACGCAAATGCAAATCAGACCGTCTCGTAGGTCGTTTGTTGACTACACTGCGCAAAGCCGCCAACTCTCCGGAGAGCTTAGCATTCTCGATGACTAACTCGTCCACAATGACCGAGACTGCCTCCGCATGCGCCATGACAGTCACGCCAAGCTTGACCGTAACCGACATTTTCCGCGACGCCCTCATTAAGGAGGCGAGTTGGGAAACCGCGGCACGGGCACGCTGCGCTGCGTTTAAGGGTACCTGCGGAACTTCCGAAGAGGTTCCGCTATCCGGTGGAGTCGGGCTTACCGCTTTCTCAGCTTGGCTGTTGCTTTCGTCGTCGAGGGTAGGCAGCCCTTGCGGGCCCTTCCCGGTAAGGGAAAGTTGCCTCCCCCCCCCCCACGTCCCCGTGGCACCGCGTGGAGGCGCAACAGCCACAACGTGTAATCCTGACCCACCCGTATCTTGGGGTGGTCGTTCGTCAACCTTTGCCGTTCCGGCAGCATCGTCGATCGGCACCTGTTCGGAATTCGAACGTACGTCTTGGTATCGGTCATTGCGTCGGGAATCGCCTCGCATCCCCGGTGGAACACCCGGGGATGGAGAGCGCGACGCTGGTCGCTTATTCACTCGAGCACTCATTCCCCTCGAGTGGGACTCACCTGCAAGAGCTTAACTTCAAAACGATGGGATTACAATCGTCGAGTCCCGGGGGACGACTTACGCAATGTGAAGAGGACTTGGGAGCGGCCGAGCTGACGAGGTGACGGCCCTCACTCGCTGCGCTGCGTTCGAACTAGGCACCTGCGGTTCCGAGGAACCGCTACCTAGAGACAAGCTTGTCGCTTCGTCAGCATGACCGTTGCTTTCGTCAACGGGGGTAGGCAGCCCTTGCGGGCCCTCCGGGTTAGGGAGTTGTTCCCCCGTTGTCCAGGCGACACCACTTGGAGGCGCAACGGTCGCGTCAGTTAATCCAGTCCCACTGTTTACTAGCGGACTGTCGTCACGATTCAAAGCGTCTGAGTCGAGTCGACTCCCGTTTACTATCGTATCATCGGGCCGATTTCCCGGTCCTTCACCTGTCGGATTCGGGGAGGGTTCCGGGGGCCCTAACTTCATATTCCTTCGGGTCATCATCCCCCGAAGGGGCTTACCGACTCACCGAAGTTAACTTTCACGGAAGGATTAACTACCGCAAGTCCTGGGGAACTACAAAAGAGCAGCACTAGAGTTCTTTAAACGCTATCGAGAGGTCGTTTAGGATCCGACCGATCAGGCCCTGACCTTACTCTTGAGTTCCGAATATCTTTCCGATACCAGGCTCATCAGTCGCCCTCTTCGAAAGCGATTGTTAGATACCACTTACGCGTGGTATAAATAATCGAACCGACCACAAATCCGATGAATGTAACTGCCAATATAACCGGTACTAGACATAATTTGGAAAAACAATCATTTATATCAGCCATGGCTGCATAATTGTTTTCATAAATACACAAATTAACGCCAGTAGATAGGGACATTGTTACATTGTTACATATTACGAGCTTTCAGTCCCGAGGATTGCTCAGTAGACCCGGCGCTTCCGCACGCTTCCGCAGACCTGGTAGCCAGGAGCCCGATAGGGAGCATGTTAACGCTTCCCTCTCAGCACAAAAGCACTAAGACGTTTGGCTTTGTAGAATCGCTATAACTCTCGTGGCGGAGGCATAAACCTCAGTAGTACAGTGGAAAGGCCGCCCGCCCTGCTCGGTGCCGTTTCCAGTCCTGCGGTCGCTACTCCGCTGAGCGCTGTTGCGCTATTCGCACGATAGAGCCGTCCTGTATCGGCCGATGCCGCCGCCCGCGAGATGACCTCCGACGGACCGCCGAGGTCTCACCCGGTTACGACAGTGGGACGGTACAGCCGTAACCGAGTGAGCTTCCGCAAGTCCGTCGCAAGCCCCGTAGGCAAGGCAGCTTTGAAGCCCGGTAAATACCGAGGTCGGGGTTACTGCCCGTAGGCTGAAAAACTCTGTAGCGTTTGGCAAGCCAAATCACCACGAACTCACCTCAGGAAACACCACTTTGTTCGATTTGCCTGACGGTCTGACGTTCCAGCCCCGCCATGCACTCGTGAAAATGATGTAAGTACGGAGGCAAAGCCAGAATAGAAACTATTCAGATGACAACTTTCCTCGTGAAAGATGCCGTCGGGCGCGGCAGAGCCGACCTGTATCGCCCCTGTGCTACTGCCCGCGAGATGACCTCCGACGAGTCGTCAAGGTCTCACCAAGCTACGGCGGTGGGTTGGTACGGCCGTACCCAGGTGAGTCTTGCGCACCTATCGGAAGCCCCGCGGGCGAGGTAGTTGTCGGTCTCACGAGCTAAGACCGTCGGTCCGTCACCACTATAAGCAAAGCAACAGTGATGAAAATAACCTCGACGTACCACGCGGCAGTGGAATTTGGCGTGGTTACTGCCGGTCATTGTAATATTTGTAAAGTTATATTACAACCGAAAAGCAATATCGACACCAATAGGCTATTATTTTGAAGCGGTAAAATATGCGGTTACTATTGGGTCGAGCCCGCGTGACCTAGGAGTATCTGACACGTTGCGCTAGGACGTTTCTGGTGCGCAACTAATGTTCAGATGTCGCGCATTCTGTATGCTAGGTTACTAGGCATTACGCCGTAGCGTTTTCACAAAGCTGCCCTGCGGGCGCTGCTCGGTTGTTGTTGTTGGGGTGCTCTTAGCAATCCACCCGCAGTCCGCAAGCGGACCTCGGATGAACTGACCTCCCCCGGCACGTGAAGCCGGCACCAGTTCCGAATATCTTTCTGATACCAGGCTCATCAGTCACCCGCTCAGAATGTGTGATGGAACTAGACGGTAATCGAACATGATGTAATATACATTTTATCAATACGTCTAGCCTGTTTGTGACACGTCCACATAAAAGCGGATACATATTTATGTTAGAGTGAGCCGTGAAATTATGTAATACAATAACATGACAATAACGCACGATCAGTTGATAAATGAAAATATATATTCACGAACAGTTCTTGATATATCTCATCAATTAATAAAAAAGAAACCACATGATATCGCATGAAAAATATAACATCAAATATATCGGTAAGTATCCGTAAGCAAGGTAAGTTAAGAAGTGAAGTTGAGGCATCTAAACTCAGTAGATAGGGACACGTATATCTTAACGCGCTAACCTTTACCCGCCTCCAATCCCGGTTAGCTCCTAGCCTAGTGGTACGAGTACCTTGTGACTTTCTCTAACCTCCGCAAGCCGACCACTTGTTCGCTTCTTCTCGACTTGTCATCCGGTCCGTTAAAACAGAACCGGCCAGCAGCCCGCCACTTACTTTTCACAGTTAAGGGGTTCGTCACCGCCCGCGGGCTACCGTCTAGTCGGAAGGCTCCAAGTGGCCATCGCTGACGAAGCTTTCGCGAGCCATCTCGCCGTACAGTTGGTACGTCGCCGGACTCTCAAACCAATCGGCTCTCGAGACCAGCGGCCGCCCCAAGACCGTTACTAGCCTATCTCTATAGACCTGCGTTCGAACACAATTATCGATCACGTGCGACGGGTTCGTTCGCGGCTCCCCGCACGAACACCGTCCGGACACATCAGTTGCGTTGATGTTAAAGCGTGCGTAATAATCAGTGAATGGCCCGTGGCCGGTCGCCAGTCGGGTGGTATACGCCGACGGCGCCAGCCACCGCTTCTCAGTGAACCGCGCGGTTACGCGCCCCGACCGGTTGTTTACCGGCCTCCGTAGCGCCGAGCTTCGCGGAGCCCGGGATCCTGCACCCGGGCCCGCTTGTTCGAAGCACACATCTAGTCCGTAGGTTCCCGCGCCCGCCCCCCGCGTGAGGCCGCCATTGCTGACCGGTAACGGCCTAAGGGTGCTACCGCTTGCGAGATGACCTCCGGCGGGCCGCCAGAGTCCCGCCCAGTTACGGCGGTGGGTCAGTACGGCCGTACCCGGGCGGGTTCTTGCAAGCCCGTCGGAGGCCCCGCAAGCCAGGCAGCCGAAGAGTCGCTGAGCTCAAGGAGCCAGTCAATATACCATCGACAACATTTCCACGTCGTGGTGAGAGGAACGTCACCTCGGTAGCATAGCGGGAAGGCATCCGCCGTGTTCGGATGCCCGTTATGCCCGTAAGCCATTGCAGGCTGTGTATAGCGGAAGAAAATCTATCAGGGTGAGCTGCCCTTGCCAACTAATTCGTCGGCGTAATTCGCGGAATAACACGGCGACTTGAAGAAAAACTCACGGGGACCGTCGAGGCGTGTCGTTGACGGGCCCTCGTGAGCGCTAAGCCGAGAGAGCCGCCCTGTCTCGGCTTGTTGCTGCCGCCCGCGGGATGACCTCCGACGGGCCGCCGGGGTCTCGCCCAGTTACGACGGTGAGGCGGTATGGCCGTAACCAAGCGAGTCCCCGCAAGCCCATCGGAAGCCCCGCGGGCAGGGCAGCTTGGAGCTGGCGGTGTCCTCGTGGACAATCGCACATTATGCCGACGGCCTGTTTGTCGCAGCGGCAATTTGTCGCGTGGGGGTATCTCCCTCGCACGCACAGTCAGCGCAAATGTTCCATATGGTTCAAGAAATGCTTGATTACCAAAGAAAGGTCCGTACATTGTAACCTTACGCATCGGAATTGCGCGATGAAAACGGTCAACAGAGCACTGACCGCGATGACGCCCCGTGGGCTAAAGCACTACCGAATTATTAGATTGCAGAACCCACCTATAGGGTAAACTGCTGGATTGCGAAGTAAAAACGCCACTAATCGCAAAATTTGCGGCTGTGAAAACGGTCAAAATACAATTGTTTGCCGATACATTTCGGGCTGCCCTGCGGTGCAGCTCCTTCGATTTAGTTGAGGTGCTCTTCGCGATCCCACCGTGATACGCTAGCGAATCCCGGTAAGACCGACACCCCCCGGCACGAGAAGCCGGCACCTCCTCGGGGGGCGGTGAGATAGGGACAGAGAGAATCTCGTTAATCCATTCATGCGCGTCACTAATTAGATGACGAGGCATTTGGCTACCTTAAAAGAGTCATAGTTACTCCTGCCGCTTACCCGCGCTTGCTTAAATTTCTTCACGTTGGCATTTAGAGCACTGAGCAGAAATCACATCGTGGCAACACCCGCGAGGGCCATCACGATGCTTTTTTTTTTTAATTAATATTTCTGATCCAAAAGTCACAAATTACTATAATCTTAATTTTATAGTTGGAAAAAAAAAAGTTTTGAAATTTGAAATCAAGAGTCAAAATATGGTCACGTTTTTTGATGTGAAAATAATTTACATTATTTTTTTGATCGAATTCTAAAATCACAAAAATTGTGACATTTGTCTACATTTTAAAGTCGAAAAAGTCACCGTCATTTCCATACTACCCATGAAACTATAAAACATAGGATACGCTTTTGCTGATTTAAAATTTTTTTCTCATTTCCAAAAAACTTTGACATAATGTCTAAAAGTCAATGAAAATCTGAAAATTTTTCAAAATTCATAGAAGTCTGACATAATGTTTAAAAGTCAATGAAAATCTGAAAGTTTTTTCAAGTCCAAAAAAGTCTTACATAATTAATGTCCAGAAGTAAAGTCTGACAAAATGTCCAAAAGTTAGCATTATCTGTAAAAATTTTCCAAGTTGAAATAGTTATTTGAAATCTAAAAATTTTTCCAAGTCCAAAAAAATCTGACAAAATGTCAGAAAGTCAGCATTATCTGTAAAAATTTTCAAAATTCAAGAAGTCAGTTGAAATCTGAAAATTTTTTCCAAGTCCAAAAAAGTTGTGACATTATGTCTAAAAGTCAGCGTTACACAATTTCGTGACGGAATTTTCCACGAGATCACTCCCGAGATCATAAGCATATCCTATGCTAAAAATATCAAAATTTTGGACCTCACTCAAAATGGTCAAAATTTTTGGTCATTTCATTTTGACATGGAATGATTTACGGCTGAGGATCAGGAAAATTTTTGTGTCATGAAATTTTGTCACACTGGATGACTTTTTATCTTGAGAAAGTACTTGAGGTGGACAGATGAATTTCTAAGCTCAGATAATTCGTCAAAACTATCGAAAACTTCTTTAAAATTGTTTAAAATTATTGTGAAAGTAATGAAAAAGACGTTAAAAATGCCTAAAATGTTTTTAAGATGGACAAAAATTGACCAACATCTTTAAAATTGTTGTAAAATCAGTGAAAAAGTTTTCAAAACGTCTGAAATGATATAAAAATTGTCAAAAGTGCACGAAATGTAAGTAAACAGGTGTGGTTTAAATTTTTTTAAATATTAAAACATGTGAAATTTTTGAAAATGCAGTGAAGAAAATGTCAAAACTGCGTAAACTGTTGTAAAAATTTTACAGAAAGTAATAAAAAGCATGAATATGAAGTTGTAGAAAGAATTACTTTAGTCTTTCTAGAGCATTCAAATGATCACTTCGCATTGATCAGCCACGCGTTAAATGAAGCAACACAGCATTCCCGAATAAGCATCGTATATTATCCGCGAAACAAACGGTTCATCGCACTAAGTTAATTAGCAGAACAATTAGACACGTAGCGTCAACACGAAAAGAGATACATCTCGGTCGTCAGATCGAGCTTATATACTTTACGAAATAGGTAGGGATATAATCTTAATAGCCAATTACAACCGCGTGAATAGTAAAAAAAAGAAATATTAAAAACAGACGCAATGGGTTTTTTCACCTATTGTCTACGTGAACAATGGTGTAAAACCCAACGCTAAAAATAGCATGGGATTTTTCCACCATTGTTCAACAAACAATGGGGAAAAAACTCACACGAACAAAAGCAACACGTTACAAGACGTAAAAAAGCATAATAACAAGGTGGGATGACGGTACCCTTTCAAGACGCAGTTACCCCAATTTTTATGAATTTTCCACAACTTTTGCAATTTTATAAAAACTTTAAAGATATTGTTGACAATTTTTACAACAACTGAGATGTTTTTAAAAACTTTTAAACCACTTTTACTACAACCTCAAGTATTTTATTAAAGTTTTTGACACTATTTCATTACTTTTGGCGTTTTTGACGACTTTTTCACAACTTTTGCAGCAATTTCAATTACTTTTTGACAATTTTCATCAAGTTTCAGCAATTTTTGACGATTTTTTCTCAACTTTCGCAATATTTTTAATAACTTTCATGAAACTTTTGAAAATTTCACTACTTTTTAGATATTTTTTTAATATTTTTTAAACGTTTTTCCAAAATTTTCATGAAAATTTCATCTCTTTTCATAACGTGTCTGAACGTTTTTATTCCTTCGTAACTTTTGCTTAATTTTCATTTTTAAATGATTTTCTGACTTTTTTTTTACAATTTTTCAGACATTTTTGACAGATTTGCAAAAATCGTCACTTCTCAGTACGTTTGTTTCGCTAATATACATTCCACAAAAATTCTGATGACACCTCCTCCTCTCCCCCCCTCTTCACCAATGTTATGTCTAACGACAAACTTCAATTTTTTTTTGAGGGGGGGGCTTAGGAATGTTGAAATCTATTCACGATTTCTCAATTGTGAATAATTCTCAAATCAGTATATGTGGATCTAAAATTACAAAAGCACCCCCTCACCGGACCTCCTGGTCATTTCCATTTTCATACTCCCCATGAAAATATAAAACATAGAATATCATTTTAAGAAAAATCATAGATAATTTGAAATCGATGTGTGTGCGTTCCCAAAATTACTTTTAAGTCTATATGTAGATCTACTTGCCCACGTTTAAATTACAGTTGGAGTAATATTTTTAAGGAAACGTAATCGAGTTCTTTCTTGCACGGTTCCAAATTTTACTTGAAATATGTTCTGGAATTGATTGGAATAGGAATACTCTACAGAGAATGTAAAAAGAAAAAGAATTTCATTAAAAACTACTTACTTATAACCAGAATTTGCAAGTTCATCAAATAACTTATCATGAGATCGGTTATTGTTTTGTTACGGAGTGTTTTACTTTAATTGACAAAAACAAATCACTACGAGAATGTAGATGTACCCGACTACCTAATCAGATACACATATTATTGTATGCTGCGATTAGAATGTACGTGGTTCGGTAAAATGTTGTATAATTAAATGTCACATTACTCAAACGATTCGGGCCGTAACATTTTGACGGTTATAGGTTAAGCGAAAGCTCACAGACAATAAAAATTTATGGTTTTTTTGTCTCCATGGAAATAGGAATATTTTATTCACGCGATATCAGTTTACTATATAGTTGAACTTTTAATAATCGAATTCTCGTTTCGCGTTACCCCGTTCCTTTCGGCCCTCCTCTCCTTTCTCTCTCTCTTCTCCGCCATGTGTAAGGTCTACGCGATCCATTGATCTTTGAAATTATTTTAGCTGTAAAATTTTCAAACTATTCTGGTTTATGTTTGTATTTTATAACTCGCAGCAAAATAGGTACTCGGTGGAGTATTTCAGCGAGTTTCGGGATATGGGGGGAGTTGCGCCAGGAGGAAAGTAAAACTATATAGTGCTTTAGCCGTTGTTGTTTTGGGCGGGCGAGAGGAGGCGAAAGTAAAGAAAAAGAGAAAGTATTTCATCAGTCTCGTCGAATTTTACGTGTTTTCAAATTAGAAACGGTAATAAATTTTAATACATCGACGTCGAACGGTAGCTCATGAACGTACATCTACTTCCGTATAATAAAAGTCCGTCGTATAATAAAATAGAAGAAAAAAAAAATACCTAGGTACACAGAACGAGCGAAAATTTGACGAAGAGTTTTAAAACAAGCTTAAAAATGTGTAGCGAGGTACGAGCGAGTGTATATTAGCAGGTTTTCGTAGCTAAATGAAAAAGATGGAGAAAAAATTGAATAAAGAGAGGTTTTCAAATTCTTGTATTAGTCGTATTTTTTTTCGATAGGAATACTGGAGTAATCCAGAGTGGTCGTTTTGGATCATAAGGGCTGCTTTGCTACAGCGAGTTACCAAGATAATGTTTTTGCTGATTATAAATTGTATTTCGATGAATGTTGAATTAGAAATGCTAATGGTGAGATAGCTCTCCATCGTCGAGGGGAAATTGAGCCTTCACATATTGCCTCATGTAAGTGAATGTAGCACGAATGCTACTTTTACGTTCGATATGGAAGGCTGTACTTTTTGATGCATTACTTTTTTCTTCAGTAATTTGGTCTCCAATATTGGATACTTAGGCTAATCGTTTTACGTTCCTTCCCTTCAACTCGTGCTCTCACTCCTCTCCTTGACTTAAAAAAAAAAAAACTAATTTATTAAATTCTTGTTCAATCATTGAAATTTTATTATAGCTTGATGAGAAATAAAACGAAAAATTGTTCAATTTTTTGTTCATGAATTGAAATTTCAAGGAAACTTGGTGAGGAAAAAATGAAAAAGTGTTCGATAAAAAACGGAGTAAAGAGTATTTAATTTTCTGGCCCTCTTACTCCCACTTTTGCTCACGTTTCAATGGAGTCCACTCTTATAGAAATAACTCTCCAGTCAATCCTTACTCACACTCGACTCCTTCAACACTGAAAAAAGGTCACTGTATAGATAGATTGCATCATAATCTTCGAATTTGATGTATGCAAATCTGGCAAAATAAATAAAGAATCCATCACGCAGATACATTTTATGAACAAAACACATATCTGTTTGAAATATTCACACGAACACGACATTAAAAAAATAAGTCGAAGGTTTGAACGAATTTTATCGTTCGATTCTTCGTTACGTTAAAGGTACATACAGCCTACGAGAGTCTGACGTAGATACACGAAAAAAATTTTTTATTCGCAGTACAATAAGTGAAACGTTTGTCGAGCAAATAAAATTCTCGTATAAAGGATTTCGCCATCGAAAATCTTTTACCAAGCGTTCATAATGATGTTACCAAGAGCAATAGCTTGTAAGAGTCGCGTTCTACTTTTACACCGTTTTCCCATCCTTCTATGCTTTCGAGCTCACCCACTCGATCTGCGATTGCCTTTCGTTGAAAGAGCTGTGTGGTATGTGTGGTTAAATGCCGATACTTGAAGTCTAACATACTAAACCAGCCGGCTTTGAATGAGACTACTTGTAAGTATTTTTTGGTGGCTCGATTTTGTACTCGTACGGTGATGGCGGAGAGGTTTTGTCGTCACAATTTGCGTTTTTGCCATCATTATACGATGCCTTTCGGTTCGCGAGGTTGTTTTATGAGCTTTTTTCGAGTGGATTTTCCGTTTCGATGGGAGCTATTGGGGTGAAGTTGCGGATTTTTTCATCGATTCAGACTGTTTGGAATAATGAATGATTAGTAAAAATTGATAGATGTGGGTGATGAACATTTATGACTTTTCCATCTCCATGAAGGGACTCGAAAATTGCATCTTTTCTTCTCTCTGCCCATAATCTCCCTTCATTTAGTACGTTTGTAGTTCTGTTAGCAGAATCAGTTGGAATAATGTTCAGAAATTTGAGAAAATACTCCTTTAATGTGGATCTGGAATGATTTTGACTTTCTTTCGAAAATCAAAACAGCTGATGGCACAAAAGATGTCATTTGGTGCCAAAATAATATAGTAAAAATTTTAACCCCCTCACTCAAAATGGACTTATGGCAGCATGAGTTGATTTCAATTGTAGAAGCTCAAATTTTTACTTCATTATTTTGACACCTAATGGCATATTTTGTGCCATCAGCTGTTTCGAATTTTGGGGGGGGGGGAATAGTCAAAATCGTTCCACCCTAATGTGGATCCTGCTTAACGAAATTTTCCATTACCAAATGGCATTGAAAATTACGTCGATATTTGCCATCTCATTCAACTCATTCGCTGTATCTAAATTCGATGATGAAAATATTTCCGGATCGATTGATGATCCGAATCCATTCAAATAATAGCTCTTTCGCAAAAGCGCGATAATAATTTTAGTTGAAAAAAAAATACGTAGGTACATTCTCATACACGTTAATGCAAGATCAAAAAGTATTAAATGTGTATTTCCGCAAGGCCGCAAAAAAAATATAATGGTAAAAAAACACGACGGCACTAAGCTCATCAAATCGAATATGTAGATATTCAAAGGCGCACCTACGTAAAACGATGAAAAAAATTATAATAATGAAGAAGAGCAAAAAAATACGATAATTCGAATACCTACCTAAACTCGTATTGTTGTAGGAAACTTCATTGTAGAAAAACATGATGAAAATACGCCGCGTCGCATTCTTTTGTTGTATTTTCCAATTCTATTCCCCTCCGCGTTTTTTTTTTTCATCATCCATCTCTTCGAGATGAGTTAAATATTCGATATTTATGTGTATTTTGGGAGATGAACGAAAAAAATGAGAAAAATTACGAATAAAAAAGAACGAGGTTGGCGTCGAGTTGTCGTATACAAATATGGCGACGGTAGAGGTATTGGGAAATTTTCCTCAGCTGCTGAACGAAGATTATTTTTTATTTGGAATCGTGCGAATGATTTCGAAATTTGATGAATTATATCTGGCGTTGAAGATGATTAGGCTGCGAATTTTGGTAAATTTTCAAAAATTATGAGACCGAAGATTGCTCAAATGTTTGCTTCGCAATTTGCTATGGAATCAAGATGACTTACATCGCACCATCGCTGCAATAACACCACATCTCAAAAAAGTAAATTTTACAGGAGAGCAAAACAAAGATTTAAGTGAAGTTTGCTTCTTCCATAAAATAATGATTATCAACTCAATTAAATATGTTATGCATTTTAGAAGTAGTATAAACTCTCCTCTTCAAAATCCATTAACAACATTTCTTTTACAGGGTGTAAAAAAAGGTAAACGAGACATTCAAATTTAGTATTTTGAATTGTGGTGTTCTTTCGTTAGACATTTTTTTAATTTTTTGAAATCTG
>FIZU01058487.1:0-13730 GCA_900064475.1 Pseudococcus longispinus
TAAAGTTGGGAGGACGCATGTGTTGAAAATTTCACTTTTAGATTGAATCGAAAAATAATTTTTTAGGATAAATTTCAAAGACCGAAATTTGTTCCAAGCAAGAGTTATTCTACGCTCCACTTCTTCGTATTGAGAGAGATGGCATGAAACACGGATTCAGGGACCTTGAAAACCTGAAGCAAGTCGAAAAAAAAATGACAACCAATAAATTAAAAATTGATAATTTTTCTAATTTTTGTTTGTCCCTTTAATTTTAAATATAGGCAATCTGTCGAAATGACCATTTTTGTAGCACTCAGCGATTACTATCTTCTATTAAAATATCCGCCACTTTTCACCAGACACTCTGTATACGACTGGATGCTGCTGTATCTGAAATTTCATTAGGTAGTTTATGCGGAAAATCTAATTCCGTACGAAAATTATAACAATCGATGAATCTATTACAGAATTTCCCAGCACAGTTTTGTCGAAGAAAAGTGGAATCGAATTAGCACTACGTACAACAAAGTTTCATCGACAAAGAAAATTATACGATAAATGAGAAAGAGAGAAAGTGGTGATAATAAAATTTACTTCAACTTAACCTAAAGTTGTCTCGCGTCGTCAGATAGGTACCTTCCATTAATATGTGTAGCTCGGAGGAGTCTATGTCTACATACTTATGTATTCGTAGCATCTTTGTGTATAGTAAATTCCTACGAGTATCTTTTTGGTAAAGCAAACATCGAATATCGATTCGATACATTCAATTCGTCTTTGAATTGTCACTTGAGGTATTTCCTTTCAATCGAAAACCCAAATTCTTGTTCTTTCGAGTTTCTTTCTTGAATAAGATGATAGAAAGTGAGAAGTCAACTTTCGATATCCAGAGTGTCTATCAAATTCCAAAAATTGAAAATAAATTTGTCATTTTTTTCGTGCAATTAAATTAAAAAAAAAAAAAAACTGGATCTTAAAAATTATCAAAATAATTAAACTAATTATAAAAAACGTTAAAAAATCGGTTAAAACTTCTTGAAATTTTCATTAAAATGATTGAAAATGCCTATACTTGATAAAAATGGTCAAAAATCGTAAAATCGGTAAAAAAAATGTCGTTAAAATAAAAAAAACTTCTAATAAAAATAAATTAAAATTAGAAAAAAATTGAAAGAACAAGAAAATCATCGAAAATGTCATTAAAATTGTGAAAAGTTTCATAAACATTGGGAAAAAATTCAAAAACGCTCTAAAATCCATAAAAATAGTCGAAAATCTCATGAATTTTTTTAAAATTTTCATAAAAATTGTCTAAAAATTCTGCAAAGTGTTTTCAACTATCGTAAAAGACACAAAAGTCAGAAAAAAATATCGTAAAAATATTGAAAAATGAAAACTCATAAAAATCGTTGAAAATATTGTAAAAATAGCATAGAAATTATACAAACGACGAATTTTATATTATCTTTAATTAATTTAATGCAAATTCTAATCATTTTTACGCGTTTTCAAATTTTGACAATTTTCGTGACTTTTTGACCGTTTATACAAAAGTTTATGAAAATTTTCACAATTTCAAAGACATTTACGACGAATTTTATGATTTTCGATGCTGTTCAAACGCAATTTCTAATAATTTTTATGAAAATTTCAACATTTTTAACGACATTTTTGGCAATTTTTTTATTTTTGGACACGATTCCAATATTTCTACTAATTTTTATAAACATTACAACTCTAGTGACATTTTTGGACAAATTCATGATTTTTTGACTACTTTTACGATATTTTCAATAATTTTTACCAAAAGTTCGACAATTTGAATATTTTTGAAAATTTTCAATATTTTATTACCAAAGCCATTTTGAATTATTTCGATGACAATGTTTACAATTTCAACGACATTTTTGACAATTTTCACCACATTTTTAGAGGTTTTTACAATATTTTTAAGAACCACTCAAATGTTGAACATGATATTTTTCTTTTAGCTTATTCGTATGAACGAAAATTTGAACCAATATTATCGAAAAACACTCTTTGTTTAATGATCTTTTCTTTGCTAATTATTGAAATTTCGTGATTTTTGCCTTGGCCAAATTTCGTTCTTTTTTCGTTGTTTCGAGTTCATTTTTTATATTCGCTATTTTTCCACTATTTCGTGATTTTCTTGTTCAGTAGACACCCTAATATCATACAGTTCGATATATTCTAGTTCGAGAATCGATACAGTTCGATAATCGTATTTTAGAATCGATATAACCTTATTCGAATTCGTAAGTTTCAAAATCACATATCAGTTGTTGAATATTCGGTATCGAAAATCGATACTGTTCGATATCGAAAATCGATAACGCTCGATAGTCGATACCGTTCGATATCGAAAGTCGATACCGTTTGATATCGAAAATCGATACAGTTCGATATCGAAATCGATACCGTTCGATATTGAAAATCGATACCGTTTGATATCGAAGATCGATACAGTTCAATATCGAAATCGACACCGTTCGATATCGAAAATCGATACCGTTCGATATCGAAGATCGATACCGTTCGATATCGAAAATCGATAACATTCGATATCGAAAGTCGATACCGTTCGATATCGAAAATTGATACCGTTCGATATCGAAAATCGATACCGTTCGATATCGAAAATCGATACCATTCGATATCGAAAATCGATACCATTCGATATCGAAAATCGATACCGTTCGATATCGAAAATCGATAGCGTTCGATGATCGTGCTTTAAAATCGATAAAATCTACTCGACACGATACGATTTCGATAATCGGATATTTCGATACCGTACCGTTCGACAATTCGATTCAGAAAATCGATTGACCAATGTGATTTTTCAATAATTACCTT
Organism: Pseudococcus longispinus; assembly: GCA_900064475.1. Lineage (NCBI taxonomy): Eukaryota > Metazoa > Arthropoda > Insecta > Hemiptera > Pseudococcidae > Pseudococcus > Pseudococcus longispinus. The sequence continues at coordinate 2,860 of FIZU01058487.1, forward strand.
AATTTTATTTCGATAATATCGATATCGAGAATCGAATTCATTCGATAATCGTATCGAAGATTCGATATGTCAATCGATTACATGGATTTGTTTTTCTTCATCAAATCACATCTGTATGATTATGTAATTCGTAATCGATGCTAGAATTTTTCGATCACCTTAGCAATTTTCGAATTGTCAGTAAAAAAAATCGATTAATCGGCGTCGATCATCGTCGAATTCGAAGAAATCCGTCATAAATCCGCTTTACGAATCCCAAGTGATAAATTCTCCTCGAAACTGTATCCTTCAGTCGAATATTTCCGATCACACGACCCTCTTCCGCCCACACCAGTCGAATTCCAATTTCGATATTCCATCGATACATACTCCTAATGACTCAAACCCCATAAGCAGGCTATGGAATCGGCGTGTTTCTCGTATTCGCACACATACGCGATTAATTTCGTACGTTTTTTATCAATTTTTTTATATTTCGCTTTTATTGAAACATTATCGCAGTTACTTTGGTATATTTACGGGACGATAACACGGTCGTGTACACAATCTACGTACTTAAAAACGTACGTAATACGGGTATTATGTACTCGAATATACGAGCCGTACGTATATGTATTCGTTCGCCACACACAGACACACACGCTGCACTCACTCTCGGATTTTTTATGGGTTTTTAAATAATTTATATTCAGTTAACGCGTCGCGGTCGGCGTTGTTAGTTCGCGCAGTTATAGTATATTCGTTAATTTATATTCATACTTTGTAACCGTTTCTCTATGTATTTTTTTTTCGAGCGTTATTTGCGTACTAGAATGTTAGAGAGGGAAAAAAACCCGAGAAAGAAATTAAATTATGGTATTTTGTTACCTGACAACGAGGACGAGTCAGTCGTCCACACGAGTCGAATAGCTAGTACGACAATAGATCCAGGTACATTGAATTTTCAGCTACACCAAGTGTAGTAATTCGCGCGTATCTATATGGTTGTTTGTTTTCTCGCTGCCCCTGTTCCCTTCTCTGCTTCGACGACGTCGAATTGTCGAATATAATATGGTCTTACGTAGGTACTTTTTCGTTACCTTCGTCAATAAGGCATTCGTAGGTTACGGTTGGCGAATGGAATAATAATACTTCGAACATATTATAGTAATAAAGTAAAACTCTATGGTTTTTTTTGACGACGACGACAACGACGCCGCGGCGTTCGCTTCCACAAACCGCAGCTACAATTTCACAAATCCGACCAAGGTGCGGTTATGTTAACGAAATGCAAGGAAGGGAGGAGGGGAGGGGAGAGGGAGGACGAGAGACCAGAGATCTAATTAGCGCCGACGAGGGAACGGTGAGGTGTGCGGTGTACCCAACTTGTCGGATTAATTACGCGGATAATTCGACGCCGCGAAGAGCGCTTAAGTGCCCTTTGATGTTGCCGGACTCGAGCTTTATCTACACCATTCGATGCCGAGTAAAACAAAAGAAATCCATTACGAGGTGTTTGGATGTATACGGTGCGTTGTGAAAGGTTACACGATATACGAGTATTTAGTATACGAGTACGATATATACGTTAGGTGTACGAAGAGTTATAGGGTGTTTCGTAAACTTCTTTATGTGTGATATTGGGATCTGGAATATACACGTTGATACCAAAATCTTCGAGAATTTGAACTGCTGACGAATTTTTAATCGAGATAAATACGATAGCGAGTTGATTACGAAGACTCGTACCAATAATTTGTTACATTTTCAACAGGGTGCCTGCAAAATGACCGTATAAGTTTTTTTCAAACTCAATAATTATGAAATCGAATGCAAAAATTTCAAATTGTTTCATTTTTGGAATTATCGAATTCGTAAATTTCCCATAAATATGGATTTTCTGGTCAAACTAAGGGTGGTACGAAAAAAATGCAAGAGATGAAAATTGTAGAGCTTGAAATTCTTCTTCATCAGTGAACTATTAGTTTTTTTCCTAGCGTGCTTATTTTTTGAGATTTTTGTAGTCAAAGTTGTTTCTTTGAAATGATCGATTTCGTAATTTCCCATAAATATGGATTTTTTGGCCAAACTAGGGGTGCTACGAAAAAAATGCAAGGGATGAGAATTGTAGAGCTTGAAATTCTGTTCCATAAGTGAAGTATTAGTTTTTTTTCTAGGGTGCTTCGTTTTCGAGATTTTTGCAGTCAAAGTTGTTTCTTTGGAATTATCGATTTCGTAATTTCCCATTAATATGGGTTTTCTGGGCAAACTAAGGGTGCTACGAAAAAAATGCAAGGGATGAAAATTGTAGAGCTTGAAATTCTCTTACCCTTACGAGCAATTCATTTTTTTCCTAGTGTGCTTAGTTTTCGAGATTTTTGCAGTCAAAATTGTTTCATTTTGGAATTATCGATTTCGTAAATTCCCCATAAAAATGAATTTTCTGGCCAAACTAAGGGCGCCACGAAAAAAATGCAAGGGATGAAAATTGTAGAGCTTGAAATTTTCTTACCCTTACGAGCAATTAGTTTTTTTCCTAGTGTGCTTAGTTTTCGAGATTTTTGCAGTCGAAATTGTTTCTTTGGAATTATCGATTTCGTAATTTCCCATTAATATGGGGTTTCTGCCCAGGCTAAGGGTGCTACGAAAAAAATGCAAGGGATGAAAATTGTAGTGCTTGAAATTCTCTTTCATAAGTGAACTATTAATTTTTTTCCTAGGATGCTTAGTTTTCGAGATTTTTGCACTCAAAGTGTTTTTTTTTCATTTTTACACCATCGATATCATAAATGGCCCACCCTGTATATAAATCGTACTTCGTTCACGCATTTTTCTGAACCGGTTTATCTAGTGCTTCTTAATCAAATGTCAACGCATATTTAATAAATCAAAGCAAAATGATAAATTTCCAAAACAAATATAACCTTATGAAAATCATCATTTTTCGTTTAAACACATTCGAAACCGGTTCAGTGGTGCTCAAACAATGCAAATCGCACCCATGAAAAATAAAGATACCAAAAAAAAGTACCAAAGCAAAGTTGTAGGCCATTAAACACTTGATAATCATATTTCAACCATTTGAAACCGGTTTAGTAATCTTTGATTCACTGTCAATGAATGCATAAAAAATCAAAATCGGAGAAAAAAATTTGAAATAAAATTTTATCGATTTCAAAATCGATAATTTTTTTGTTCGGACATTTTTAAAACCGGTTCAATGGTTCTCAGCCAAAAAAATTGAAACTAAACTTAGCTTGAGACCAAATGTCGAACCAGTCCGTTAATTTAGTCACAAATCAGGAAACGAAATCAAGTGAAATTATTAAAAAAAGTAATAGTAATGTAAAATTCCATCAATATTATCAAAATCCTTGAAAAAATTGCCAAAAATTCATCATATTTAAAAAATTTTTGTAAAAATGATTGAAATTGTGATAAAAATTGGCGAAAAAATTGTCAATAGTGTCGATAAATTGTTGAAATTTTCATTAAAATTATTTAAAATGTAAAAAAAACGGTTAAAGATCATGAAAACCGTCGAAAATACATCGAAAATTTTTTTAATTTTCATAAAAATCGGTAAAATATTAAAAAGGTTTAAAAGATCATGAAAAGTATCAAAAATGTGGCAATATTCGTAAATTTTCATTCAAATAATTAAAAATGATGCAAAAATCGTGAAAAAATCGTGAAACTTTGGTAAAATTTTTAGCATCTTTTCAAGATTTTCGACGAATTTCCGGAATTTTTTGGACTGATTTTACAATATTTTTTTGGATTTTTATAAAAGTTTCGACAATTAGGTACAATAAAATTTTTAACGATTTTCATTACTTTTTTTATTTTTTTTTTCATATTTTAAATGATTTATATGAATACTTTAATAATTTTTTCGAAATTTTCGACAGTTTTTGTTCTACAACCCTTCTATTAATATTTAAGCCAATTTCAACAATTTTTACATAAAAAGGCACTCAAAAGTTGAAACTTCTTCAAAATAACTGACTGAAAAAAAATCAATGACTTTTTCATGACCTCGTAAATTTTTTTTTTTTGCATAATCCATGACCTGTTAGACATCCTGGTAATTTTTTAACCCTTTTAATGATTTTTTTACTGATTTTTGTTGATATTTTGACAACATTATCGACGGATTTCATCATTTTTTGATCAATACTTTTTTAATATTTTTTATGTTCAATTTTCACAACATTTTCAACAATTTTCATGATTTTTCAACAAATTTCACAACATTTTTGCGCTGCTTTTGATGAAATTTTAGGCCATTTCAAGAGCAATTTCGATGATTTTTTGACCGATGCAATCACATTTTGAATGATTATGAAAATTTTAACAATTTTTACAAGATTTGAATGACTTTGACAATCTGGAATTTTGTCAACAATTATTCTAAATAATCAATTTACCTCACATTTTCCATCCAATTTTTGGAAATTTCATTTCAATGATCCATCATACACTCTCCCTCTCTCCACAATGCAATATTTGAACACTTCAGTAAACAAACACGACTTCTTTTCTACTTTATCCTTTCTCGGAAACATTTTACCTTCTAGTCACAAAATCCAAATTCCAACTTGGAATAAACCATCTGCTACGAGTCTACCGACACGAGGATGTATCTCCAACTCGGGTAAAATTTCCTGCACGTATCGAAATTTCTTGCTAGCGTTTGGAAAAAGAAACGGGACGAGCCAAGACGAGAATTTCTGACCGAACACGCCGAAATCACCGTGTGGAATAAATAATTCGAATTTAAAACCTCCATCTTTTGTAAATTTACTTTACCAGAATGGCACATTCGACCGCATTCGATTTACAACTTCGTCTCGCTCGTCTTGCTTCTTTTTTTTTTTACCCAGAACACAATCAAATCGGTCGGGCAAAGTTTATAATGGAAATATCTTCCCAATGCGTCGCAGGTATACCGGTATAGTGGTGAAAAACTCGCTTACTTTTTTCCCCTTTTCGAGACGTGAAACTTTTTCACCTTATTAAAGAAAAATATCGCTCGAGAAAGAAGCGAAGAAAGAAAGAAGTAAACATTCGTAAGGTTAAATTTACCGGAAATAAATTCTTTATCGTTTTAAAACCATATTTATAAGTTTCTTTGAATCGTTGACAACGTGAAAAGCGATTCGAATAACGTGCCGGAGAAGAGAGACAAACGCGCAGGGAGGATAGAAGAGGGAGAAAAACCTCCCACAGGTCGTGCGTTATTGTCAAACGACCGGCGAAAGTTCAAGGCAATGAAATCCGTTTTAATTATGCGATACTAATAATAAAGAAGAAAAAACAATTACAATTCGAAAACTAATTCCGTGACGTTTGTAATTAAATCATATCTCGCAATTGCGATGGTGATCGAAAACTGAAAAATATAAAAAAAAGAACCCCGGAAAAGTATACCTAGTCGTTTATAGTCTGAAACCTTCACCGAGTTATAAACGTAGTACATATGCATTTGTATAATGTTTCGTTCTTCAAAAAAACAATAAAAACAACGTAAAAACATTCGAAAGAAATACTTAAATATATTCGAAAATTTTATCATGACGATTGAAGAGGGAAAAACACTCGAGTACTGGACGTAAATAATTAATTGAGAAATTCTTCCTTTTTTTTCCACATCAAAAATTCTCATCATGAAAAATAAAAAATAACGTCGACTCGAATCAATTTTTCAGTAACCTTCCTCTAGCTACGACTCCCAAAACGACGAAAATAGAAACCGTTTTCCCCATAATTATCAAATTTTTATCTACAATACTTGAATTTTGAATGAAATACCTTTTTTTCCTCTACTGACGATGAAATCGCGATCAAAACACAAACAAAAAGCATTTACGTATTTTGCGACAGTTCTTAGGGTTTTTCTTAATTCACTTTGTAAAAGCTAATTTTTTTCGAAGAACCCTTAGTTTAGCCAAAAAATCCATGATTATGGGGAATTTACGAAGTCGATAATTTCAAAAATTAAACAACTTTGACTGCAACATCTCAAAAACTAACCCCTCTAGAAACAACTAACAGCACTTAAGAGAAAGAGAATTTCAAGCTGTGCAATTTTCATCCCCCACATTTTTTTCGTAGCACCCTTAGTTTGGCCAGAAAATCCATGTTTATGGAAAAGGTACGAAGTCGATGGTTTTTAAAATGTAGGAAAAAACGAAAAAATAGCATATTCTTTGTCAATTTCTCATAAACATGAATTTTCTGGCCAAACTAAGGGTTCTAGGAAAAATAAATGGGGAGGGGGGGTGCATAGCATCATTTTATCGGAAATTTTACAGGTTGTCTAACAAAACTTTAAATCAAGATTTAGCAATTTTTTGCAGAATTTTGTAATATCCTCAGGAGGATGTCTCTCAAATTTACCAGCTAACACCCCCTCCCACCCCTAACTGTATTGAAAGATTTTTGAAAAAAAACATGCCCCCATCTAAAAAAATATTTTTTTGACGTATAGATGTGTCACTAGGCATTGAGGTCCAAACATTTTCAAATTTGGCACAGAGAAAATCAAAATTTTTTTCATTTTTAAAACATTTTTTTCGGGTACAAAAGAAATTAAAATTTCGTAATCGATATTTTTCAAAATATTGAAATACGACTACATTTCAATAACTGTTTCGATACATCGATTTTACGTACAATCGATTATATTTCGATCACGAACTATTTCGTTGCACAATTTTAACGAGATATTTGAAGTCCAAGTTGACACGACGTCGATAAATCAATTTTATGTAAAATCGATAGATCGATTTTCGTACAATAAATTAATCGATTTCATTTGCTAACTTGATTTCATGCGATATAAATTTCCCTTCATCTTACGTAATATTTATATTACACGTCCATGCTAATATCGATATTTCACTTTAAGTGTCATATTATCGATATATCGATTTTGCATTATATCGATGAATTAATATTAGAGTATAACGATACCTCAATTCCTTACTGATCGATTAATTCCATTTTTTACTATATCGACTAATCGATTTCGCCAGATACTGACTGATCGATTTCATTCGATATCGATAAATCGATTTAATCAAACATCAATAAATCGATTTCATTCGATATCGATGAATCGATTTCATTCGTTATCGATAAATCGATTTCACTCGATATCGATGAATCGATTTCACTCGATATCGATGAATCGATTTCACTAGATATCGATGAATCGATTTCACTCGATATCGATAAATCGATTTCACTCGATATCGATGAATCGATTTCACTCGATATCGATGAATCGATTTCACTCGATATCGATGAATCGATTTCACTCGATATCGATGAATCGATTTCACTCGAAATCGATGAATCGATTTCACTCTACATCGATAAATCGATTTAATCAAACATCAATAAATCGATTTCATCAAATATCGAGAAATCGATTTCATCAAATATCGAGAAATCGATTTCATCAAATATCGATAAATCGATTTCATTTGATATCGAGAAATCAATTTCATCAAATATCGATTTCATTAAATATCGATAAATCGATTTCATCAAATATCGATGGAGCGATTTCACTATATATCGACAAACAATGCGACAAGATTGACTATCGACAAATAGAATTTGAAATCGAATGATATTCTAGCAATTTAGTAAATAGGACGACGAAGAAAATAACTAGGAAATGTGTTGCTGCTGTTCGAAGAGGATAAAAACAAGATTATCGCGAAAATCGAGCGATTGATCACTTTAAAAATGTGCAAATAAGTGTAAAAGCAGAGATGGGAAGAATCCACAAAAACGAATCCGAATCTTCAGCCAAACTAATTTTTTGGAATCAGAATCTTTAGAGAATCCGGATTTCGATTCTTCCTGGATTTGGATTCCCATTATTATACGAATTCTTTCGAACCTCGATGACCATTGGCCTCGATAATTTTTTTCATAGATACCAAAATCATAGAAAAATCAAAACTTAACTAAAATCCGCGATGGATTCTTTAAGAAATAGAATCAGCGAGTGGATTCTTTGAAACATAGAATCAAGCGGATTCGGATTCTAAAATCTGATCGCGGATTCTCCCCATTTCTGTGTAAAAGTACCGATAAAGCGATGAAATATGTACTAATTTAAACGAACGGATCGATTTTCGATTCGAAACCGCCACAAACAATCGAACACGATCGAAATCTAATCGCAACCACCCCTACGAGTATTTGCAAAAAGCAGCTCGTAAACATGCTCGTAATACGCATACGCGGAATAAAACTGAACTCTTACCTTGCTATCGTTAACGAGGCAATTAGCAGTCTTAATTTTTTTGCAGGGAGGTGAAGACGGCGACTGCGGTCTTGCGGCCGTATCGTCGGCCGAGGTATACGCGTTCGACGTGACCATGGTTTGGGCGGCGTTCGAGGCGCTGGTAGCGCCCGCGACGCCGTCGCCGGATTGCTGGACGAGGCCGGAAGGCGCGACGGAAGAGATCGCTGCCGATGCAGTCGTAGATTGGCTGCCGGAGACCGCCGAATTGGCAGCGGCGGACGCCGGTGAAGCGGTAACTTGCGCAGAAGACGTCTGCTGCGTCGCGCATGTAGTCGGAATGGTAGTCGAATTGAACGACGCGACCTTCGAAGACGACGGCGTTGTTTCTTTGGAAGGCGACGAAGGCGGCGGACCGGGCGCGTTCGGCGGGCCCGGCCCGTTCGTCTGTATCGGGTACATCACCCTTTGCACCGGCGTCCTCACGATACCGTTCAGATCGCCGGCTCCGGACGCCGTCAGCGAATTAGCCGACGACGCCGAACCGGAAGAACCGCCGCTGCTCGACTGGCTCGAACTCGAAGACGATTTACCGCCTCCGCCGATGGCCTTGTCTCCTCCGCCACCGCCGCCCCCACCCGACGGATGCTTATCTTTTTGCTTATCGCGCCGGTGACTACTGCCGCCGCGTTTGCTGCTGCTGCTCGAGCTGCTACTGCTGCCGCCGCTGCTATTGCTGCTGCTGCTGTTGCTGCTGCCGCTCGTCACGCTGTTCACGGATGACGAGCCGCCGGACGCGGAACCGCCCGAGCCGGTTCCGCTGCCGCAGCTGTTGGACGTATTGACCGCCACGTTTGTACTGTTGACGCTGCCGCTATTCGCAGCCGCTCCGGAAACGCCGCCGGTGCCTATCGAATGTTTGCCGGACGAGCTGCCGGAGCCTTTGACGTCGGTGTTGTTGCAGATGGCAGCGGAAGCGTCCGCGCCGTTTTGCTCGTTCGATTTTACGATTTCGTGCTTGGCTTCGGAACTTTTGCTGCCGGATTTGGTGCGTTTGATTTTCATTTTCAGGCTTTTATTGTCCACCGTCGCCGAATGCTCGACGGTCGATTGCGAAACGCCGCCGGCGCCCGCGTTTGCGTTACCGCCGCCGCCGCCGCTCGAATTACTGCTTCCGCCGCTACCGCTTTTATTCGTTTTACCGCTTCCGCCGCCGCCGTTTGCGGCATTCGTAGCGGATGCTGCCGCCATCGGACCGCCACTAACCGATGTTAGATTACCCACGTTATTACTTTTCTCGTTGGTTTTTTCTATATCCGCATCCAAGTCAATGATCAAATTCCCGATACCGATATCCCATTCGTTATCATCGTATTCGAAATTTGTCGTGGTGGCTGCCGCCGCCGATGAAGCCGAGGTGCTGGTCACCCGTGAATCGCCGCCAGTGCCGCTGCCCGCTGGCGGGCCGTCTCTCATAGGCGCAGTCGCCGCCATTCGTGTCTGGGCCCGCTGCCTCGTGACCACGCTCTCTTCTTCGCTAACCGCACAAACATCTTATTTTTCAATGATGGAAGTACTGCGAACACAAACAACATCAGAGATAGATTAATAATTTGATAATCGATATTTAACGTAGATACAAGAGCGATTTGTTGACCGGTAAATTGGCTGGCACTGGTTTTTTGGTCGCATTTTCATCGCAGGTAATTTGGTTAATCGAATGCGCAAGAAAGGATGAGTCATTTTTGACCTTTTTTGGAACGTCTGAGGAGGGATCGAAAAAAATTGGGAGGTGACGTCAAAAAACCGTGGAAAAACTTTTCCAAGGGAGGGGTGAAAAATTCCAAAAATTTAGTTTTCAAGATTCCCCTTTGTCCATGGGACCAAAGACAATTATTCTGATATCTCGATTTTGCCCCACCTTCTATTTGAGGCTCCAGAATCAAAAATTGTCATTTTTAATATAAAGAAATTTTGGTTCTTGTACCTACTTCTGGAGATTTGAAGATTGAACAAAAAATTTATTTTTAGATACAGCAGGGGCTGCGCAATTATATCGAAAAAGGGGTAAAAATGAATGATTACTTCTTTTAATTCTGTGTTTTCAGAAAGCTGACTCTATAAGATCTTTGTGGAGTAAACTCTCGGAATTTACTCTATTCTTTAGTCAAACAATTGACTCCGGAATCGACTTTTACTGCTTAAAATTGACGGAGGGGGGGGGGGGGGTAAATCTTTCTTCACTCTGTACACAGGGCCGCTCACTTGGAATGTAGATGGTTTTGAAAATGAAAAAAAAAACACTTCGACTGTAAAAATGTTGAAAACTAAACACGTTAGAAAAAACTAATGGCTCTTAGGAGAAAGAAAATTTCAAACTGTACAATTTTCATCCCTTGCATTTTTTTCGTATCCCCCTTAGTTTGGCCAGAAAATTCATTTTTATTGGAAATTTACAAAATCAATAATTCCAAAGAAACAACTCTGACTGCAAAAATCTCAAAAACTAAGCACCCTAGGAAAAAAACTAATAGTTCACTTATGAAAGAGAATTTCAAGCTCTACAATTTTCATCCCTTGCATTTTTTTCGTAGCACCCTTAGTTTGGCCAGAAAATGCATGTTTA